>JBBPJS010000028.1:0-32901 GCA_038088835.1 Singerocomus rubriflavus
CATCCCAGTAGTTCTTCGTCCTCAAAAGAAAACCGTATCACGCAGCACGAACCTCTCAAGCCCCCTGTAGTCTGACCTGTCTTTTGCCACCGCCCAAAGCCATACATCCAATTCTGAAAGTGTGATATCCCTGATCCACTTCTGTCCATCTGGTAAGCTCGTTTCGTCCAATCGACGTGTATACTCGACGATTTTCTCGCAAGCGTCTATAGCTGCGGCGCGTAAAACATACGCCTGGTCCGAAGTGAGGATAGGTCCCTCTTTCGGCAGCGCCGTCTTTGGTTTCGTTCCTAGAGCCACAGAAATCCCTATATCTGGCATGTCCTTGGGAACCGCGAGGAGCTCGCTAACTTTAGCACCGTTCGCAGCATTGGAAAATACACTTTGCAACGCAGTATCTTTTGCTTCCGAAAGGTCCAGCACTCCCAGATGAATGAGTAGAGAGGGCAGGACATTATCTGTAAATACCGGCACTTTTGTGGTGTCTGGCAGCGGGAAGGGTGGTGGGGAAGACGACCCAAAGCGCAGGGTCAGTCCATAGATGAGGAATAGTGTCTTCTTGAAACAATATACGGCTGTTTCCAACTGGCATTAAACATTACTTCTATGTGGTGGCTAAGATGAAAAACTGACGTCTTCCATCCACAACTGCCATGTCTCGAAATGCAGGAAAGGCGCATACGAGCTGAAAGGAGCTGTTAATCGTGATTCGTTCGACGCAGAGCGTGTGAGAAACCCACGTCTTTGAGAATGTCATCCACGGTCACATCGCTTCCTCCAGAGTGTTTTGATGTTAGGCTTCGCAGGACAAATGACCCCAAGTCTGGCATTCCTGATCGCTCCAATATCTCTCCGGTCTCATTCAATGTGACGCTGATCAACTTGACTAGATCGTACACATGTCCGCCAGGCATTCCAACGGTCACACCCGGTAATGTTTCATGAGGTCGTTCTACGTATATCTTGACAGACATGAGTTCTGCAATTTGCTGCGGTGTGATTGTCCTCATGCCCTTTGCTGCAAGCAAATCACCTTGGCCGGTAGTGGAGGTCAAATACATGCCGAACACGAGTGCCCTTATGTTATCCCATGCACCGCGACCAGTCTGCTCGTGAAGAGGAACACGATACCCTGAGGCAAAATTGAGGAGACAAAGCACAGAGAGGAAATTTAACTCGGATAGGACCGAGGAAAATTTGAGTGGGAAATGGAGCCCGTGATTGTTCGAGACACGCTTGAACGTATGGAGGAATGACGGAGAGAATAATAGACGTTTTATGGCATCATCTGTCACCTGGGGTTATGGGGTTGTAAGGTGTTGCTCCATAAAGTAGAGATCAAACAAGTAAACGTCTTGTGTTGCAGAGGGCCGCATCCGTATCAGTCCTGGTGTTAATGGCACCAACTGTGCCATGTCACGATGTTCATAATCCATGAAGTGGACTCTGATATGCGCGAAGGACATGATGACGAATAACCACCCACCTGGATATTTTGGGCTTCCCGGAGTTCTTTGCAGGACTGTCTAATTGCATCAACATAGTTTGTCGGAAGAGGTGGCGTAGAATTTTGAGCGGTCATAAGAACTGCTGCAATGCGAACGTTGTGAATGTCTCGGGCCTACCCTACCCAGCCCACAGAGACAAGATAATCTTATCACCCCTGGGCACGTGGTCTCAAGGAAACTCTCGCTTAGTACAAGCGTCTGACTGACCATTTGCTCGCCACTCAGCAGCCATGAATTTCTTGTCTCAATGTTCGAAAAGTCCTAGGATTCTAAATGCTGGTCGTCGTTTCCATGCGAGCATTCCATTCTCTAATGAAGGTTAATGTTCTATTTGTGAAACGTCCAAGGCTCAATGTTGGGTGTTAATTCTTCTTCCAGGAATCCGAGAACAGCTCCTCACTGGAGTAAAACAGGCTATGAAGGTATGCACGCAGCAGCTTTATATCTTCGTCTATATCGTTATGAGTCGTCGTGGCATCTCATGCGCAACTAGGACAGAGATCAGGTGTCTTCCATGACCTTGAGGGTAAACTCTCTGTTCATTGTCACACTGTAATTTGGGCATTCATGTTGCCACATACAGTCTGTACTCTCGGAAGTGTACAACTTGGACAAGTCCTCTGGCTCCAAGGTTTCGTCTTCCGTCATAGTTGGTGTCCTACGCAAAGCGGTCCTTCGACATGTTCGTTGTTGCTCGAACTTATTAGGAGACACTGTTCACGTTACTATTTCAGAATGAGTCTGCGTCTCAATTCTTGAAAGGCGGACGATCTGACCTTGCAGAAAAGGAAGCTCGAGAAGCGGAAGTCATATCCGCATTTCTGCCTCCCATGCTCTCAGTAGCCGAAATAGACAAGGTACTTAGAGAGGTCACTTCCAGTTGCCCCCGAGACAGTAATCCGAAGAAAGTTATTGGATTAATATTCAAGTCATTCTATTCCAAGGTCGACAAAGCGAATGTAGATCCAGACTTGGTAAAAAGTAGAGCTGAAGCGTTGTTGAAATTCTGAATCCAACAATCACCTTTGTTTATAAGCCTACTACAGAAGTCTTAATATATACCTTAAAAAATTCCGCCATTCAAACCTTGTAAAAGACAACCCTATGAAGTTTCCCCAGAGTGAGTGTTAGTCGACACTTCTGCCCCAGGAAATGCGATAGCTGCTGCCTCAGGACTTCTATTTGCTGTAAGAACAAATTTTGTTAGCTATGTGTGATTCTTATGAGGTACGACGAACATACGCTGAACATTGCGTGTCGTGACGTCCAGAGGGGACTGTGGTGGTACCATAGACGGAGGGAGAGTACTTCTCACCCTGACAAGGTCTTCCATACAGCGGGTTATTGTATTCGATACATCTTCCAAGATTCGTATTCGTTCATCAATCGCCTCTCGTGTGTTCCGGTCCAGGAGCGCCAGTTGGACGTCTGTAACGTGGTTACCATTCCATTCGTCTAACTGTACACCAGTGGCCCGAGAGTTAGCAGGGGACGAGCTAGAACTAGCTACTTGCACAGGAGGAGCTGCGGGCCCAAGCAAATGTGGATCGGGCACTGTTGGCGGACACGGAGCGTGCAAACTTTCCAACGCTCGTCTACCATCCAGTGGTATCAAAGATGGAACTCTCCATGTTGACATGACATTCGAGCTCGAAGCGTCAAGCACAGTCTCTGATCGAGACGAAGACCTAACGGGATTGCTCGAGTGTCCACCAGAACGTCTCAAGGCGGCTTGGGCGGCAGCTTCAGCTGGCGCTGGTAATGCATCTTGATTTTGAACTCGTGATGTAAGCACTTGATTGACACTTTCAGTGGTGGGAGGTCCCTGGACGGCGGATACCTCTCTGCGATTAAGCCCTCGTTGATCAAAATCCCACGGATGCCAGTCCTGATTAGGCCCGACGAACCCAGTGTATGGCGGTACAGGCTGCAAAGGTTGGGGTAATTGAACTTGGCCTTGGTGTGGCTGACCTTGGTATTGAATATTATACTGAATGACCACACCTGGTGTTGGACCAGGAACCCAGCCCTGAGTTTCTGTATTCTGTGGTCCTTGGACTTGGGGGTGCTGACCAGCAGCCGCCTGTGGTGGCCGAGCGGCATTACGTGCAAATCTTCCTAAAACCCGAGCAAGGGCATCATTTTCTGGCTGCTGTTGAACGCCGGCTTGATGAAATCCAAATATGTTTGGGGGTTGACGAGCTCCAACTTGTGGTTGTGGTCGCGCAGCCTGAGGTGGACGCTGCTGATTTTGTGGGAGATTGTCAAGGACGCTTTGTCGGCTACAAAACATCGAATCAACATTGGCTGGAAAGACTAGTACATCACAAACAGACTTACCATGTGGGGCAGTTTTGTTGCCGCTCGAGCCACGAACGTAAGCAATAGAAATGAAAGATATGACCACAAGGTAGCCTTTTTGGGGTAGTGTTTGGTCCATCAGGAGAAGGTCGTGCTTCTTGTTGGGTGCCTCCAGTCCTTCCTTGATAATACATCTCCTCGCGGCATATGATGCACGTGCGGTCCGTCATGGTGAACATCTCCTGCTCGGTTGCGTCTGGGTATCGCTCATCCATGTTACGCGTAGCTGCGCGGTAACGGACCAATGCACGAAGCCTCGTAATAAACGAGCGTCCAGTGAGATATACGTCTCTGATAATGTTTAATGGCAACCCGTACAGAGCCACGATAAACAAGAAGAACAGAAGATACGTTATGAGCTTGAGGAAGTCTAAGTTGGTCAAACAAAAGTTGAGATGAGGGCAGAGTGAGGGCGGTATAGAGGTTGACGTACCGGTCACCAGCTCAACGTAAAAGATCCACATACTCTTATTTTGCCAGGGAGGAGCATTCTCTCCGCCTCTCTGCTGCGCACGGCGAAGATCAATGACACAAATCAAGTACTTGGCTATGACGTTCATAGCACTAGCCATGAGGATAGCATACTATTGGACTTGTTGATAAGAAACTCGTCGTAGGGTTATGCATGCCTACTTCATTCGCAAACATCATCATCCCACCAATACCATTCTTGGTTGTACTGTCGACGGCGAATGCGAACATGAATAAATCAATGAACCAAAGGATAGTAAACAAGGTGGTCATCCGGATATGAAACAATATTGGTGGTCCAGGATATGGACGCTGATCCATCTAGTCCAAAACAGTCGCTAGCAATGGATTCAAGTGACAAATGAGAAAAACAACGCACCCATTCGATACGGTCGGAAGCCAGCCAGTGGAAAGACTTGATAAAGAGCAAGAACCCGAACATGAGAAGGAATGGGATGTCGAAATCATCTCGGAAAATAGTGAACGCGAGGAGTGACTCGGTCACAAAGAACCACAGACGGTCATAAAGTCGCTGAGTTGGTCATTAGACACGACAAACTAATTGAATGCACGACATGGTGGGCTACCTCAACTTCCTGGGGTCGAAGGGAACCAAAGAATATACGCTGGGCACATTGAGCACATAAGAGTGCAATCAATAACCCGAAATTGGCAAGGATCTGGCGAGGGTTGAGACAGAGGGAATGTTGTAGCTAAAGACAAAGGGCTGACCAAAACGCTCCGGTTGCTCTTGGAGAGGTGAATAGCAAGGGAATAGAAATTGCTATGACTCCTGAGGGCACAAGCGACCGTCGCAGAGACAGCAATGGAGGATATTGCAGCATAGAGAAGGACCTTGTGGGAGCTCAAAGAAGCAAAGAGCCTAATCTCTCTTGCCCGGAGTACATCGTTCCATGGCATGGCGGACGAGGATGACTATTGAACGTCAGTCACAGCTTCAGGGCGACGTGTCGCAATTCCCACGCTTTCTTGCACAACACACTGTACGTTCCGCTTGTGCTGTAGTGAGATATGACGGGCCATTTGTAGCTCTAGCTACTCGTGCCTAATAATCACAGGCGTCTTCCTAGCGAGACTTTGAAGGCTCCGTTTAGATTGTTTTATCAGAACCCCCGGTCATGTGGGTTGTCCCCGCCTCTTTGTGTACCAAGCATGTAATTTGGTGAATTTGACTCCAGCGATTCCTCACACACCGATCCTGTGCCTTTAACCGCCAGCGCCTGTGTCTCTTCAGACCTATTTCATTGACGCCTAATACCGGTGTCAACAGATATGTCTGAGTTGCGCCGACGGAATACCGCGCACTCCGTACCTGCCTCAAAGAGGACTCGAGATCAAAGTGATGCAACGCAAAGTAGCCAAGTTCGGAGCACCTCGGTCACTCTCAGGACTGCCCTAGGCTTGTCTCTTTTGGCGTCTGCATTCTGTTGGTTTTACACACGATTACCACCAACCTCTGACAATTACTACGCCGTTTGTTCGCGCTCTGGTGCAAGGATATATACCGTCGATGATGCCAATCCCACCGTTCAGTGTCTTGTTGTTCAAGATGACGTCGTCGTCGATACTGGTTCTCTAGGTGCGCTCCTTACTGTAGGCTGTGATCTCCGTGTCCTGACCAGCGCTGCTGTACCAGACGACGTCTCTGCCCGTTGGTATACTGTTAATAGCTCCGGATTGAGCCTCCAAATTCGATACATTGATAATCAGTCGATCGTGGTGCCTGGGTTGAGTGGTCAGTCCAGTATCATCCTAGACTACTCCAAAAGTAAAAAATGCTGTGTAGACTCTCATGCGCATATACTAGAGTACGGTGCCACTCAACAACTTCCCTTGGGAGGTGCCAAGTCCATCACTGGTACATACTTGTTGTCAAATGGTATTTCTACACATAATTCTTTCTCTGCAGATACTATTGCACTCATCAGAGAGTATATCGTGAGGCATTCGCATGTTTATCACAATACATCCAAATTTGTAGAAGGCTGGGGGTGGGACCACACTTCCTGGCCAGGGGGAGAATGGCCTACCGCGGTATGTATAACGTATGTCTCTTGGACCCTAAACATGCGCTATATTCTCGCGGTCTATAAAGCATGTTCTGGATGAGGATCCGGTTATTCATGGGAGGCCAGTGCTACTCCAGAGCAAGGATGGCCATGCACTATGGGTATCCAAGGCGGTGCTTCAATCAATTGGTCCCTTACCGTCAAATGTGGAAGGAGGCGTTGTGGTACGCGATGCACTTGGAAGTCCCACCGGTTCGTCAGATCCGCCAACAACTTATGTAGTGCCCAGTCTCACGTTTCACGAGGTGTACTGCTCGATAAGGCACAGGAATTAGTAAAGAGACCTCTCCCGACACAAGATGACCTTCGGAGACGTTTTGCAGTGACCGTGAAGGACGCCTTATCTGTGGGTTTGACGTCTATACATGATGCCGGTCTCCGACCCCAATCACTTGAATTTTTTGAGAGGTAAGACTGCAACATGTTTTAATAGCCGAAGACTCAACTTGCAATTAAAAGAGAAGCGGCTCGAGGTTCACTTCCTGTAAGTATAATATCAATTTCTGATTCATCTTATTGTAACTTCCTATTTAGATCCGAATCTACGGAATGCGCTACTTCAACGAGGCCGACCCCTACTGGGGGAACCTTACAAAACCTATCATCAATGCAGGGAACGGTCGTCTAAATGCTAGGAGCGTTAAAATTTTTGCGGATGGTAAGAAGGTTGTTTTATTTACCAAATGCACCCATCTGTATCACTGAGTTTGTAGGTGCCTTGAGATCGGGTGGGGCAGCAGTGAGTAGCGCATGCAGGAACTCGTGCAAGGCGTTCATTGACAAAAATTGAACGCTAGTTATATGAGCCTTATCATGACAATCCTAGAACAAAAGGGTTTATGTGTTTGGATGAGGGAGTATTGCGTGAAGTTGTCTCACGCTTTCTGAACGATGGGTGGCAAGTTGTGAGCACCTTGCCATGCTTGATCTGTCTGCCTCACAACATCTTCGTTCAGAATATTCATGCCATTGGTGACTATGCGAACAGCATAGTCCTAGATACTTTCGAGGGAGCTCTCAAGGATGTCAACGTTACAGCCCTGAGACCTCGTCTCGAGCATGCTCAGATACTCAGAGAGGGAGACATGATTCGTATAGGCAAGCTAGGTGGTACGTCAGCACTGTCTCAGCTCTGAGGCAAGCACGTCTAAATGCTTTTCCATGTTGCAGTAATCGCGAGCGTACAACCTACTCACGTGTGCGTCATCTTCTGTCTGCCTGACTCCCTAGACAATTGATCCATCTACCCGTACAGTATCAGTGATATGTGGTATGCTGAAGACCGTCTGGTGCGTATTAAGCGTGGGTGTTGTTGATCCTGACTGACCGTATCTTCCATAGGGACCTGAACGAGTGAAGGGTTTGTATGCTTTCCGCTCTCTTCTAGGTCATGGCGCGCGGCTTGCCCTCGGCTCTGACTTCCCAGTGGAGGACATGAACCCCCTTGCTGGTTTTTATGCAGCTCTAACGAGGCTATCTCCAGACGGTAATTCTCCCAAAGGGCCCTCTGGCTGGTAAGTGGCTATACCTAGTCCGAGATGCACATACTTGAAACCTAATCGACATCTAGGTTCCCAGAGCAACGCCTAAGCCGTATACAAGCATTACGAGGTGTGTTTCTGGTGTCTCTTACTTACAACTGAAGTGTCTTGATACTGTCGCTGACAGGGATGACCATCGATCCTGCTTACGCCTCCTTCACGGAGGACACACTTGGATCGATTACTCCGGGAAAGCGTGCAGACTTTGTCGTCTTCTCCCAAGACATAATGACAATTTCGACGGACCAAATCCTCAAGACACGAGTGCAGGCAACTTTCGTGGACGGAAAGATCGTGTATGGTAGTCTGTGAGGACACACGCATTTACTCAGGTGTTCGTCGTAGCTAGCTGCCCTTTTGGGTTTCTTACAGTAGCTCAAATGAGTAACGTATATCACTTCGGCAACTGCCGTGTTTTGTGCCACAAGCGCGTCTGGAGTCAAGTACCAGTACTTGTGACGCGTCCTAGACTCCAACCAAATTCCTACTATAGAAACGAGTGACGGACGCCTATATCTCGTTTCACGATTCCGATGCCCTCGTTTCGGTCCCCTGTCTCCGGAGAGAAGCGAAAGCAACCAGTGGATCAAACTAGTCGAAAGAGACTAGCACTTGAAAATCCTAGCAGTCGTTGTGCAGCTGACCACGCTAGTGGAAACTCCAAGGAAGAGTACTGGATGATACAATGGTATGGTCACTTCCTACTTCATGAGCAATGGTTCATATACGCCGATGGTTAATAGGCGAAAGCCTCAGTACAAGAAACATAAGACGTGGGATGGTGATGCGATTCTCGTATTGAATGGTACAAAGGGGACCTTGTATGATCTAGAAGGCAAATTGTATGGAGTCAAGTCTTCCCACTGTTTGACGCTTGGCCAAGTATATGTTGTTTTATAGCATTGGCGCTGGCTCCCTGAATGCCCCTGAAGCAGAGGAAGGCGGGGAGTATGAATTCAGTGGAAGGGAGGTTGGGATTGAACATTCCATTTCAAAGGCGGACTATTTGTCTGGGAAATGTTTCAGTCGTGGCTTCAAAGCGACCTCAAGCGTAGCTGCCCTTTCCACGTCAGCTATCCAGAAGCAATTTACTCCACTGAAACCTTCAAATCTTGCAACTCCCTATAAGATACCCACAAGGAAGGTTGTGGACCTGCAGCCTGTCAACTTGCTCTCTAGTCAATCCAATACAACCGCGCAAGAGCCCCGAGAATTCCAGTCATGCTGGACGGTAAATTGGTATGCATATGATATTTTGGATGGTCACATTAAGGACGGTGAACTAGGCGACGGCCTCAGGGCAGAAAACACAAAACGTGGGATGGCGATGCATTTGTTCAGTGCGTCGGAAATCAGTTAACTATAATTTCTGAGACGGGTAAAATGTTCGGATTCTACCTCTCACTATATGCCACACTAAAAGCACATTCGGAAGTACAGAATCGGACGTAAAGGCTGGGATGGTCTCCCACTCCAGAATGGATATCGATTTTACACAGGAAATAAAGAGATCTCCTTGGATTCACCTATTTTACCTTCGCAATTACCCTCGATCACTGGTGTCGAAGGGGAAACAAGTGATCCCGACGACCCCAGTTGGGATAGATTGCCGCCAATGCTGACAGCCACCCTACAACAAGATTATGCGTCAAAGGAGAATGTTCCACAGACAATAGTATCTAAAAATTTTGTTCCACCCGCCTCCTTCTACAGCCCACTTCCCAAGAAACGGCTCAACGGTCCTTTGTGAGTAATTTGCATTGTGAGGAGAGAAGAAAAGATGCCAGTCTTGATTTTAGACATGATCCGGATACTGATGGCGCAGTGGTCATGAAAGCACCCACCAACGTGCACGCAGAGAAATTCAACAAAAAGTACGATAAATTATCTAATATTTTCATCAGGACTAATATATGTTATATTAGAGGCCTGTCTATTGTTCCAGTTGTCCTTGATCCTATCATCGCAAAGTATTTACGGCCTCATCAGATTGAAGGTTGTCTTTTTTTCGGACAATAGGGTAGCGATAATACTGATTATTAGGTGTCTGCTTCTTGTACGAGTGCGTTATGGGACTACGAAAGCACGAAGGTCAAGGTTGCATCCTTGCTGATGAGATGTCAGTTGTTTTCCGCTGCAGCTCCCAACAAATGTTGACTCCGGTAACATTTAGGGGTCTTGGGAAGACGTTGCAGGCATGTATCACGTACTTTTCACCTCTTCATAGCTGAGTAGGGATAGACCATTGCGTTGATTTGGACGCTCCTCAGTAAGGCAGCATGCGTTTCATTTCCAGCATCTGACGACGACACAGAACAAAATCCCTATGGAAGTGGAGTGGGTGTCATTGGAAAGGCGTTGATCGTTTGCCCAGTGTCACTCATCAACGTGAGTTCGTTCAGTAGAAATCATCAATACAGACTGAAGTCCAGTTTTCAGAATTGGCGCGTCGAGTTCCGTAAGTGGTGAGTGTGAGGTAGGCAAGATGACTTTTAGAAGACTACCCCTGCAAGCTAGGTTGGGTCGTGACCGGTTAGGTGTTTTGGCTGGAGATAAAGATAAATCCCAAATCAAGCAGTTCTTGAACTCGTATGCAAACCATGCCTTGAAAGTTCCTTGGAGTCTTATGCGCCTTATTTTCTAGACGGGTCCATCAGGTCCTCGTAATCGGATACGAGAAATTGAGGAGTGTCATGTGAGTGACAAGCAGTCGAACAGAATACTCATTTGTCTAACATGACAGTAGAAATGACCTCGCATATTGCAAGTAAGTGAAAAATGAGCTCCCGCGGTCTAATACCTAAAGTCGCGATTACCAGTCCCCCAATTGGCCTAATAGTTTGTGATGAAGGTGTGAAATTGCTATCAATCGGTCTCCCCTTTAGTCTAAAACCCAACAGGACATAGGTTAAAGTCTGCAAATAATAAGACATCCGTAATGTTCAAGGCGCTTCGCACGCCCAGGAGGATAATTCTCTCCGGGACGCCTATCCAGAATGACTTGAGCGAGTTTCATGCAATGGTACGTCACTTCCGGCAAAGTACTTGTTTTCACCGCGTAAGTGTGCTGGTAATTTAAAGGCCGACTTCTGTAATCCTGGTCTGCTTGGTAACTATTGTACCTTACCTACATTATTTGGTTGATTAACCCAATACAGATGATTACAATACATTTCGACGTGTGTACGAGGTTCCTATTCTGAAGAGCAGGGCGCCAGATCATACCGCGAAGGAACTCGAGATCGGAGAGGCACGGTCGGCCCAGGTATGTTCAATGCAGTGTATATTTCCAACTAGTTTTACGTGACACAACAGTTATCTGCTATTGCCAAGAGCTTCGTGCTACGACGTGAGGCGACGATTCTGAAAACCTATCTACCGCCCAAATGTTGGTCCCAACAATCTCATGTTACACTGTGTTGAATGCCATCGCAGATGAATATGTCGTGTTTGTCACTCCATCGAGATTGCAACTTTCAATGTTTGCTACAATCCTCAGGCCAGAGAAGCTGGATACCTTAATTGAGGGATCGACTGCCGAGTCTCTAGCCCTTATTGGAATGCTGACGAAAGTTAGCAATAGCCCAGTACTACTGAAGGCTCAGCTCTACAAAGCCAGAATGTCTGAAGGAGAGTACAAGATACGTCCAGGCATTACGGAAGCGGTCAAACTTCTTCCAGAGCGAGCCCAGATTGATGACTTTTCTCTCAGTGGTAAGTATATCCCAACTTGTATAGCACAAGATTATGACGCATGCACTCAAGGCAAATTGACCGCGCTAGCAAACCTACTCAAAACACTTCGACAGGTAGGCCAGATCGAAAAACGTATGTTTCGCTGCCAATTAAGCGATCGGCAGCACACGGAAGAGAAATGTATTTTGGTGTCTCACTATACATCCACTCTCAATGTTCTTGAAGCATTCTGCAAGAAGCAATCCTATACTTACTTGCGTTTAGACGGGTGCGCGCAAGCTAGGTTCTGGTTCTGGACTTCATGACATGTGGCTGTAGACAAACACCCGCCACAAGAAGACAAGAATATGTCAATGCCTTTAACAAATCTTCTCAACAGAGCCACTGTCTGTTTCCTTCTCCGACAAGCAATAATGTCTCCTGACACCATCCATAGTCTTATTCCTGCTGAGTTCCAAGGCGGGTGGTGTTGGATTAAATCTTATTGGTGCCTCCCGTTTGTGCCTCATTGACTCCGATTGGAATCCCAGGTACGTTGATCTCTCTAGTTTCTCGTGTGTTTCTCACGTTCGCTTCTAGCCATGATCTGCAGTCAATGGCACGGATACATCGGTTTGTTTACTCGAGCCTCGCGTCCTAATTTAACGCTCATTCCACAATGCAGCGATGGCCAAAAACTGCCAGTATTCATATACCGATTTCTGACAGCTGGGACTATTGATGGCAAGTACGCTTAGTACTTCCCAGCGCGAACCTTACAGTCTATTGTACAGAGAAAATTTTCCAACGTCAGGTCACCAAGATCGGATTGAGTAATTGTTAGTTGTATCATCCAACTTATCGTGTATTTACTAACGTCGCCGCTACCTTAAGCGCTCATGGGAAATGTAAGATAACCACTCATGGACTTCTGTGACATACCAATTCATCACTCAGCAGACCGCCGGATCCAAAGCAGACTCCTTCACCCGGAGAGATGTGAGTAATTATCTGATCGAGCTAGACGACAATCCCAATCCAGATCTAGCTTCGTGATATTTTCCGCATTCAGCCCGACACACCTTCTAACACCCACGACCTTTTGGGTTGTGAATGTGATGGACGGGGACTGTCAGGTGTTCACAGTACAGATGTCAGACTGCAAGAGGAAGTAGTTGCCAAGAGGAATGACGACTGTCTTGGGCAGGGGTTCATCAACGCATCTCAACTCAACCCAATCCAACTCGAGGAGAGGGTGGGTCGCTGAGTTCTATCGCGGGACACATTGTGTTGATGTAGCCGACAGGAGCTTCGCAAAAAGAGTGTCGAGCTCGCTGCGCTTGGGGAGTGGACTCACATCAATTGTCTGCGGCGCCACACTCAATACGACGTTCACGATGATATCCTGCGACGACTCCTTTACTTCGTGGATGACGACATGGACCAGACCGAGTCTGCTAAGCCACAGTCTGGACTGAACTCATTATTGACTTCTGTCGACCTGGCGAACATTGTGGCAATGGACGAAAAACCTCCCTTACTAACTGTGCAGGATGTCCCAGGGGGGACGGTCTCTTTTTTGTTTGAAAAGATCTCAACTAATTTAGATGAAGTTGACGAGAATGGTCAATCCTCTTGAAGCGGTGGTTCTTTACTTTCAGTCCATGTTGACAACTGAGACGTACGTCTCGCTGGATTGCTTCGACTAGCTTTATAGGTACTACATGGATGGATGGATGTCATTATACATTGTTAATTCAATAGACGTCAAACATCATATATACGCGCCTCGAAGACTGCGCAAGAGCGTGAAGCCATGTCGTGGTTGTCTGACGAAGTCCATGTCTTCGTCGACTGCGCTTATTTTTGTCAAGAGTGCGTTTATCTCCTCCTCCCCAAGTCCGTATTCGCGAAGTTTCTGGGCCCTGACCTTCACAGAATCCCAGCGAGGTTGAACCCGCGCCATATCCAGCAACTTCCTGAATAATTCCGCTATCCAACTAACTCTCTCCTGCGTGAAGCCTGCTCCACAACCATGAGTAATAAGGAGGTTGTGGACCGCCTGCCTAGAGGAATGATATCGGTCACCGAATTCTCGTCTTGTGGTGGTGCAAGCGTGACCAACAACGCTGATACCACATTGCGTGAAGTGAGTCTCATTGTCGAACCACCAATCTTCCATGTTTTCTTCATTCTCGAGGTGAGTGATGACGAGGGCAATGGGGACCTTTCTGTGGCAGAGGAAGTCGTAGAAAAGCAGGTAATTCTGTTGCATGTTGGTAGTGATCCTGCCCTTGCGTATACAGAACACGAGCAAGTTAATGCCTCCTGTGTCGGACAGGTATCGAACAAGACGATATGCCTTGTTGATAGCACCGATCAAGCAATCAGGGTCCTTGAGTGACTGAGGCTCGTTCAAGCCGACAGTGTCGAATAGGCGAAAATCTCGCCCTTGAATTGTGACCTCGTAACGTCTAACGTCCAAGGTGCAGCTCGAGGCACCGGATGAAGTTCGAGCTACGTCACGATTTGAACCTAGAATTAAATTGACCAGTGAGCTCTTTCCGGCTCCCATTTCTCCAAAGAGCACAACGTTATATTGGGGCTGAATAGATTGAGGCTCGCTGGTCAGCGGCATCATCGGCAGGGTCTGAGAGATAACACAAGGAAATATTCAGTCTCGACTATCGCAACATTAGGGACGGATTCTGACCTTGCTCTCTTTTAGCGGAGGGAGTTCCTCATCCTGAGGCCACATGGTCGCAAGGGGTGCAGTGTGGTGCTTCATCATGGCAGGCGTTTCTACAGAGACGAAGATACGTGACTGCGAATCAAGGAGTGATCCTGAAATGAGAGGGCGACAAAGTATTTGGGAGGCGAGGGCCGATAGTGGGGGGGTGGAGAATGAATCGAGTAGGACTTAGAGGATGTTTCTTGGTCGCGAAAACGGCGCAGGTAAGGAGTGCTTGTACTGTTCAAATCGATCGATCTCAACACTGCATCCTTGTGGACTATGGGGAAGACGGTTATTTCTGCCACAACACCTCATTGATGTCAGGATGCCCGATTGGAAGTATCTGTCGGCTTTCGGCGTAACACGCGTTCACATCATGGGTAAAACCGACGCATGGCAGATACGCATCTTCTTAGCCAAGGACCACAACAACGACGGGAAGGTGCATACGACACGAGGAAGCTCGACATGGTAAATACGGGAACAAAGATTTGGACTCTGCGTAACTTACATGTGGTCACTGGATTGTACATTGTGATACCCTTCGCTGGCTATCCTTTCGATTATCCTGCTCCACCCTGCGAACAACAACTTCTGCGTCATCCCGACTCAGCCCACAACGCGCCACTAATGTGCGTGTCATTTGCTTCCTGCTATAGACTTGCTGAGTATAGACCAACCGTCTGAGATAGATTGAGAAGTTGGTGAACCAAGTTCGAGTATCGACAGCATAAGCGTATTCCGTAGCACACTTGGCAAGAAGATCCGAAATTATTGTCTTGGATTCTTCGTATTTATCCATGTACATGTTCCCATAGCCCGGTGTACAAGTGACGCACGCATGTGCTGTGACATCAATGCCAAACTTGGTGAACTCGTCCGCGTTCCGTTGCCACCATCGTTCCATTGGTGTCTCGGACTCCAGGTTTGTGATGACGAGTGCAATGGGGACTAGGCGACAGCAGAGGAATTCGTAGAACAGTCTATAGTTGTGTTGGGTGGTCGCGGTGATTCTACCACCCCGAACGCAAAAAACGAGCAGGTGAACACCACCAGCATCATTCAAGGAAGTGATCAGCCGGTGAGCTTTTTCGATTGCAGCGAGATAGTGTTCAGCCCCGAGCTGAGGCTCGTTTAAACCCACGGTATCATAGATACGGAGGTGATATCCCCCGACATTGGTTTCGTACAATGTGGCATCCAGGGTACACCCGCCGGTACCATACGAGGTCGCAGCGACATTTTGGCCCACGATGAGGTTAACGAGCGAACTTTTTCCCGATCCAGTTTCTCCGAATATGACGATATTTTGAGCGACATCTCGTGAAGACATGGGGTACTATGAGTGAACTCGTCAGTTCAGGAATCCCGTGTAAATGCACCAATCGTGTATATACCTGCGTCGCGTCTGTGGGGAGACCAGTTGACACGAACTGTATGCCTCGGAATGAGGAACCTGGAGACGTCGTCGATGTTGATCCATTACCTTGAGAATTTCTAGAAGGCATTACCTCAACATGAGTTGCTGACTAGCATGAGCGCGCCTCGTGTGTGGCAGGCCTGAGGGTCAAGGAAGTGGAAATTCATGACCACGCTGAAGCCAGGGTGCGTGTATTGCCGTGCTCAATTTACAAGATGGTGCTGGTGGCTCAATTAAACTCTGTCACTGACCCGGAACAACGCAGGACCTCAGTGAAGTCGCGACCACCATGCGTTGGCCTCGTTGGACTGCGCCAGCTCAGGAATCACCCACCGGACTCGTACTTGCTATTGTATACAGATCCCAAGAGCTTTGTTACAGCTAAATGGCTCCGAACATGGACCTCCTTGACGAGCAGAGTCTTCCTGCCATGCCAATGAATGAAGTATCCATACCAGTGAGTAGTTATATGTAGCACAGCTCGCGATAGCCATCTTATTTACCAAAATTCAAGAGTGTTGTTGTTCAGCTGCACGACCAACCTGGTAGTTCAGAAGTACGTGAACCACAGGTGAAGGCATTAAGCACTATAGCCTATAGTAGTCGCTGACATCTTATAGGATATCCGACGGCGTCTCGACAGATTGATTATCCCGACGACTTCATTCTGTACTCCTGAATCCTTGGGTTCGTGTGCGCAGAGTGCCTGCGAATCCGTTGTTCCTCCGTTCTCTGCTCTCATTCGAGACCAAGTTGTGAGTACATTACGTCTTGGTGGTTGTTCGGGTAACTTATCATTGGACGATCAAAGCGCGATCCACTTCGAGCTCGAAATGTCGTCGTGTTTGGTGAGAGTGGTGTTGGAAAGTCGTCAGTCATCAACATGATTGCAGGAAAGGATATCACTCAGACCTCAAACAACGCTGTGGGGTGCACATTTCGGTATCAGTGCTACCAGGTCTGTCTCGATGGCCTCAGTGTAAATCTCTGGGACACCGTAGGACTGGACGAAGGGACTGAAGGGACTGTGCCAGCTGCACTAGCCGAGAGCAGTCTCAAGGCATTCCTCCACCACATAACTCGATGGAACGGTATTGACTTACTTGTGTACTGCATCCGTGGTACGAGGGTCAGGCAAGCGCTGCTCCGGAACTACAATATTGTCTATGCCGCAATATGTCGCAAGAAAGTTCCTGTGGCATTGGTCGTTACTGGGCTAGAGAATTACGAAAGAGACATGGAGGCGTGGTGGACGGAACACGAAAGTGATTTGATCAAGCATGGTATGCAGTTCGATGCCCATGCGTGCGTCACCACGATACGTAGCGACCATCCTGCTATTCAAATCCGGCTGAAGCAGTCTCGGGTTGTGCTTCGCAATCTCGTGCGAGTAAAGTTCGACGACGTAACCTGGCGGGCGGACGAAGACTCGTTGATTTCCACTTCCTTACCTGATGTCCGCGCCTTACTCCGCTCGACGGAGAAAAAGATGGTACCTCTGATTATGACCTGTGACGGTACAGAGCATGGTCCTCAGGTCCCTCTCTTCTTAACCACGACAGAATCCCGAGCAACCTACCCCAATGACCAAAAGTATAAATGCCTCCCTGTCAATGTTCAGCTTCTTGGAGACCCAAAGCTTCATACGGAAACATCGCAGCGACCGAATCTTCTCGTCTTCTACGCCGATACGAATTCTGAATCGAATCAGACGTGGTCGAATATTGAACAATTCCACTTGTTGTTTGGTGGAAAGACGTGTCCAATTATCATCGTCTTCGTAGGACTCGACACTCATGAAGCTGCGGTGAGGATGTGGAGACTGTTGTCGTCCTCGCATAGTGGAGAGATAATTGCCATTCCAACGTACTATCCCGGGCCTGATGCTTCAAAGGAGACGGTACAAAGAGCTGACGAAGCCTTGGTCGCACTCATCAAAGAGAAGTGTCTGACAAGATTCGAGGAAAAGTTGTCCAAGTTTCAAAAGTTCTGTAGACATAGCAAGTTTTTCTTTACTGGACGAATCTAGTACTTGGGACTTTCTGTAGACATGGATCTCACAATGTCGGTTTGGGTGATCATCCTTGCTGTCTATCCGGCTGAAATGGACGAATGTGACATTTTCCAACTAGCGATTGGAGTTTTAAATGACTGCTTATGGTAAGCTCAAGTTAGACATTGGTTAGTACATCCGGTGATCCGGGATGTTCAAGGACTTCTAGCGCTAGTGTCGTGGACATGAATAGTAGACTGGTTTGAGCTGTGACAAAATCGCTAATCTGTCACCGTGGCATTGAAAACCGGAGACACTCTGAAGGGCAGACAACCCAGATTCGGAATCCGGTAGGGCTGAATGTAAAACGGCTTTCTATCGAGTTAACAAGTGTTAGAATTAGTGTGCTTTGGTACATATGATCAGTGGAGCGTATCGTAAGACTATATAAGCCAAGTACCACGCCTCAGTCGGGTCCAACAGTCGGACGGTATCACGTGCTTTGTTCCACTCTGGCACAACAACACCTCGAAGGTTTTGCATTGAGTGTTAACCCCAGTGTTTCTTACAAAAAAGAAAGATTTCGGGTCTGTGCATCAGTGGTACGCACAAAATGATATATTCGACATCGCAGACATTACACTACTCCCATACTTTTCACATCCACGACTGTCCCTATATTTTCCACCAACTTTTCATCCCAGCTTGCGTTTTCTATACCATCGCCCTTGTGCACGTTCGGCACAGGTCCAGTGAACCAGTGCACACCGCCGTACACTGGGAAGTAGTACCACACTAGCGAGAGTACGAGGACACCGCCCAACACGACGACGGTATAGTTCATGTTCGATGTGCTCGTATGGGGCGTCGTTGGAAAGAGGAAGACAATGTTCATGAACGTCATGAAACTGACGGAAATAATGGCGACGGGGAGACTCTGTAAGATGTGGAGTCAGCTTCATTCGCTGTCGGAGGCAACCCCGGAAGTACTGACAAATATACCAAGATTGAATGGCCCAGGCTTGAAGTTGTTATTGAAGATGAACCTTGCTGCAATCGGGATAGAATATGCAACATAGAGTCCAGTAACGGAAAGTGCAAAGATGGCGTTGATGGCTTGAGTACCCGCAAGCGAAAGAAGACCTAGCAAGATAGAAACCGCAGCGACAAACCAGACAGTATTTACTGGTGTGCCGGTAAAGCCGTTTATACGGTACAGGAAACTTGAAAATGGAAGGGCACCGTCACGAGCAAACGCAAAGGACTGGCGCGACGCAGCAAGAAGCTAGACAAGGCATCGATGTGCAGAGTACGTGCGCAAATAGCAAGATTTACCATAGTAGATCCCATCATGTATCTAATTACAAGGTTAACATGAGGGTATGTGAATAGGCTGAATCTCTACTTACTGTCCGAGGATAACGAATGACCATATGGCAAGAGTACCCTTTGGTCCGAAGCTGTGCAAGAATATCTGTGCCATAGGCTGAGAGCTGTCTATGAGGCTTGCAAGATCGGTTCCCATGCAAAATGCAATAGAAATGTTAATGGCTAGTCCCAACCATTTTCAGTGTTAAGCGCAAATAGTTGCGACCAGATGCAACACCTACCCCAACCAAGTATACCGGCCATGCTGATTGCACTGACCTACGCGAATTAAATCGAATCACGAGAAACTAAGAAACGGTCAGTAGACTCACAATTGACCACGGAACGGCAATAGCTGCGTTCGAGGCTTCTTCACTAATATGAACACTCGAGTCGAATGCACCTAAGAATGCAGTCGGAATAGTGAACATGTCCCATCTACGGGAAGCATAAACAGAGGGCGATGAACATACCAATAGTCCAAAGAGGAGCAAGAAAGGAGAGGATGAACGCATAACCATTTGGCCAGCCAGAGACTAAGCGACCGGAGTTAGACAGGGCAAGAACTAACAAGGAGAACGAACTGTTAGAGAAGTTTCCAAGGGCAAAACTAGCACTGTTGATATATTCTTTTGGGGTAGCAGCTGGAAGACCGATAATAACGATGAGGCAAAGGCTGATGAATTGGGTGAGTACAAGATTTTACATAAAAAGTTGGGAGCAGAAGCAAGCTGAAGAGACTATCATATCGAGAAACTCACACGAGATTGAGGGTGATGTAGAGAATCTGTAGTCTTGCAAGGATGGTAGTTCCGAGAGAGCAGACAAACGCATGAGATACATGAAGTGCCACATAGATCCCGCTGCACATGTGTCGGTATGGCGGGAAACAGAAGGGGGGGACAAGTACGAAGGAAAGAATCATAAGATTGTTCATGACAGAAACACGGAGCTGATAGTGAGTGGAAACGTACAAGGTCTGGGCTTGCGTGGCAACAAAGCCTTGGTTACCTATATTAATTGCTGCAGCAATCTGGACGGCACAACCCCATTCGGTGGAAGCTGGGAGTAAAAAAAGCATGACAAGTACGACATCAATCAAAATCAGCATCAGAGAGATGACACACCGAGACCTGCAATGTTCCCTATCG
Source organism: Singerocomus rubriflavus (assembly GCA_038088835.1). Classification (NCBI taxonomy): domain Eukaryota; kingdom Fungi; phylum Basidiomycota; class Agaricomycetes; order Boletales; family Boletaceae; genus Singerocomus; species Singerocomus rubriflavus. Next base: position 20,313 of record JBBPJS010000028.1, read on the forward strand.
TATTTGCATCTGACAGGACGGTAAATTGACTGTAGGTGACATTTGTAGTTTGAACGTACAGCCCACGATCCAGCAGAGAAGGTTCCGGCAACGAGGGGATGAGAGTGAGTGAGTCCAGAAGTAGAGCTATTTCACACGTTATTCATCTCGATGGGATGAAGCGTACGATAGTGTAACATACACCACCAGAAGTAGGTGCGGCAGAACCAAGCTCTGCCATGGACATTCCGACACAAAGGATGAAAATACTCGCGACTGCCCACTGGGGGGAAGTAGATACAAATGAGAGTGAGTTAGTTTACCCGAGCAGCGGGAAGACAAGGCATAAGAGTCACGTACACCCCATACCATTGCAGAGGGACCACCATTCGGAAGGGAGTAAAAAAGGACGGTGCTGAGAACGATCATCGAACGAGGTAGCTCTAGATGGGCCTAAGATACTCACGTGATCGATGAGAGCAAGCCAAAGATGCTGAATGGGACTCCAAATACCTATGAACGGGACTCTAAGCAAAGAGGACATCAGTAAGGAAGGTGAATCAATCACCTCCAGGGGAGTAAAGGCTCTCTTGAACTCCTGTTTGTACCCAAGTTCAGCGAGGAGGCACTCATCGGCCTTTGCGATAGCCTCCTTGTTAGTCATGGTGTAGGTGACCTGTCGCAGGGGAATGGGAGGAAAGAGAGTGGCGCAACGGTGAGCTAACGTTTTATAGCATACATCTCGGCGAACGTGATAGACCCCGGCTCACTGTAGCGATAATAGCAAGATATTCGGTAGGAATGATAAAGTATTCAATAACTTCCTGGCACTCCGAAATTTGTAGTGTGCACTACGGTAACAATGAATGGCCTGTAGTTCCATTGTCAAACGCATGGCAGATGAAACGCATAATCTGCGGGCAGTGCAGTCAGTCAGGAAATACAGATTTCTTGGATGCGACTCGGAGGATCGTTGTAGAATGGCTGACTGAAGGTTTCCGCTTGTGATCGCATCAACGTTCTCTTCTCCATTTGGCTGTCACAGGTGACGTCACATATCAGTCACTCTTCTTTACCCAATCGACAAATTACACATACTGTCACGCAAGTACTACTTACGAGACTACTTATTAATGGTGCTCGGCCTATCAGCGAACTTATGAGAAATCAGCGCATTGTCGTGCCTTAATGGCGGGCGATAGCGCGATTCCATGTTTCTTTCTAGAACTAGTGCGACAAGTGTGTAAAGGGTGCCGGTAGTTGGGGTGCCATTTTCCTGATGCCTATTTAGTATCAACGGGGTGTAGGCCATGTGGCAAAATTGAAACAGTTGCCAGTCAGTCGCAAGATAACTTTTCTGTAAATCAGTCGGCAGTCAGGACTGGTTCAGACCGTCGGCTACCATCGGTTACCATCGGTTACCACCAGTTACCACTGACTGGTTTCACTGAAGAAGAGTACTAGGGGTCACAGGAGCATTCCTCGGAGCACCCTAATACCTCTCGGAGAGTAACTACCAACATCTCGGGTTTATCAGCGATATCGTGATTAGAAATTTAGTCTGAAAAAAAAAGGGACGTCCAATACCAGAGTTGGCTATGTGTCTCTCAGAGATGTCCCTATCATACAATCTCCCTGGACCCCCAGGTGAAACAACGAGTTCGAGCCTACTGTGGAGGCTTTCTTGCGCAGCCTAGCAGTAAGCGTCTCTGCTAGCGTTACCTGTTACCTATGGAGTACAGAATTTACAGGCAAGAAAAATGGAAGTACATATAAAACGCAACGTTTATGTAAGTGTCGTCAAGGCTGACCCGAACCTACTCTAACCTGTCTCAACCGAAGGGACGCCGATGATGATAGCCTCGTATTAGTATCACCTTGTCTCGTCTGCTCTGCGACAGCCGGACTCAGAAGTTGATCCCCAGGCATTCCGTACCTCTTGTGTTGGCCGCCATCCTTGGCCCCATCATCGATACGAGGTTCAGTCTCGACACCACCGCGCTGGTTTGGTAGGGTATCGCTTTTAGTCGTCTGCCTCTTTGTAGTCTCCCTCTCATCTTCCCTTCCCGTCCAGTTGACGCGAGCCTCTATGATCTTGGTACCTATCTGGTTCGACTGAGCGTGGTCATTCACCATACTCCTCTTTGCCACCTCTCGTTCGTCCTTCCCCTTCGTCCCTCTGACACGAGGCTCAAGCTTGATATCGTCTAGCTGGTTCGGCGGGACGTAGTCTTTCGCCACGTTCTTCCTCGCGACCTCTTTTTCTCTCTTTTCCGTCTCGTCGATACGAGGCTCAGCCTTGGTATCGTTTGCCCGACTCAGTGAGGTATGATCTTTTGCCAAGGTCCTCTTCACAACCTCTCTCTCCCTAACCTCGTCGGCACGTGACCCTGTCTTGATACCACTTGGTTGGCTTAACGGGACATGGTCTTTCGCCACATCCCTCCCGGCGGTCGTTCTCTCTCCCTTTTCTCTTATCTTGTCGGTACGAGGCTCAGTCTTGGTATCGCCTAGCCGGCTCAGCGGGACATTCTCTTTCACCATGTTCCTCTTTGCAGCCGCTCTATCATCCCTTTCCTTCGTCCCATCGGCAGCCTTGAATTCACCCAGCCGGCTCTGCGGGGCATGATCTTTCGCAACGTTCCTCATCGCAACGTCTTTCTCCTTCGTCTCGTCGATACGAGGCTCAGTCTTGGTATCACCTCGCTGGCTCGGTGATGCATGATCTGTTATTACATTCCTCTTCGTGGCCTCACTCTCATCCTGCTCCCTTGTCTCGTCGCCACGAGGCTCTGCCTTGACATCAGTCGACTGGCTGGACGTGACGCCGTATTCCGCTACGGTCTCCTTCGAAGTCTCTCTCTCGTCCTTCTCGTCAGGTTTCGCTGCTGGGCTAGACTGGCCATACTCCTCAATCACTTGTTCGTCCGGGATATCGTCCTTTGTCTCTGTATCGCCTTTCTCCATCATATCTGCGATCTTTCTTGCGGTCTCTGGATCTATTTTGCAACGACGCGTCAATACCTTCATAACATCCTTCCTTCTCGGGTTCCTATGCTTCTCGATGAAGCTCTTCATCCCCTTTCCAAGCCTAGCGAACCAGGAGTGTGCTTCCGGTAAAAAGGCTTCGTTTTTGAGAGCACAGCTTTTCAGAAGCTCACGTATCCTCTCCTGTGACTTCACGTACTTGTCGTCTCCGGGAATTTCGTCCTGAACCGCTGTAATGCAAGCATGACCATCGCTCCTGATGCCGTACTGCTCTATGTAGGTCTTGTTTCTCATCCACCAGTCTTCCATTTCCACCTCCCTCTCGAGGCCGGTGAAAACGAGGGCTATCGGAACTTTTGTGCTACAGAGACACTCGCAGAACAATCGGTAGTTGCTCTGCGTAGTCGCCGTTATTCTTCCCCCGCGCATGCAGAATAGTAAGAGGTGGATGCCGCCAGCAGAACCAAGCTTTACGATGAGTTCGTATGCCCTCTCAATCGCCTTCAGGTAGCCGTTGACTCCCATTTGAGGCTCCTCGAGGCCGATGGTATCGAATATGGAAAAATTCATGTTTTCAAAGGGGATATCATAGCGGGTGGATTGCATCGTGCAACCATTAACGTCCGATGAGACTTTAGCAACGTCTTTCCGAGCAATGAGGTTGATGACGGAACTCTTCCCAACACCAGTTTCGCCGAAAAGTACGACGTTGATGGAGCGAGACTGCACTTCGGGAGGTGGATCCACAGGGAACGGCGTAACTCCTAGAAATAATATTTGTGAGTGTTACTCGATGATAATTGTTCACTCGAATATTACCGGTCCCATGGTCGATCTTGGTTTCAGCGTTCCCAGGTGTGACCTTTGCGAGAAAAGATTTCATCTAGAGCGAAGGGCGACCCAGCCGGTGAACATAAGCCGCAATAATAAGAACAATTCATGGAAGTGAGAGTTTTACCTTTGAAAAGCTGATGAGCGGGTCCAATGACATTGTCGAGGATAGACGGATGGAACCCCAAGTTTCTACAGAGGGACTCGAATGGGGGTTAGAACGCAGGAGGCTCGGGTCGAAGGGTCCCAAGGACATCACCATCGCCTCATGGCAGACCATGCGGCTGGCAGCACTCCGATCTGTAGGCGTTCATCGATTGAATTACAGACGGGCTACATGTCCGAATATATCATTTGAACAGGGTCAAACCTCAGAGATTCCCCTCGGACAGTTGGTTGTTCATAAGTGCTCACAACTTTTGTCCTCTTCCTCAGGGGTAGCACAATTTGGAGATCTGTATCCTTGTTACCATTATGTGTGTCTGAAACAGCATAAGATAGGATTAGGTAAGGCCTACCCTATGTATCGCAACGTGTTACTACAGCCACTCATCACCCTAACTTTAATGACGCTGCAGTAAGATATGAAGCCTCGTGGGGAAAGGGAGGCCGGATAAACTTGGACCTGGTGGGTATCACCACCGGGCTCCGCCTCAAAAGACACTTATCTGTCATATCAATGTAATATTTGTCTTCTTGGCGCCGCCGAGATGAGAGCAAACTTCGGTGAACGTCCAGATGTCCAAGTATCGACACGGTTTATGGTTTGCTGAACTGCTAGATTCGCGACTCTAGTGTGTTGTCGGCGACACTCCGACTCCTATCGATTTGGGATGGCCATGGTCATCAAGCCCCACATGTGTACCGTGATAATCACACCACTGTGGCCCCATATCCACGCCTCCACGCCAACGTGTTGCGACTAAAATGTCGAAATAGCACGGGCTTGACGCCTGCACATTGCAGCTTGGCGGTGACTCTTCCGCCGCTTCCACTCGCTAGAACTTTGAGGGCGTTCCAAATACAAGGAACCTTATCCCAATGTCCGCGATGGTCGGTAAAGTTTCACGGTGACTCTTCGTTCAAGTGTCGTCCGTATTTACTAATGTAACTTCTCTAGCAACTTGAAGAACTTCCGGATCCTGTGCAAAACGTGATTGTGTTTGGCGAGACTGGTGTAGGAAAAAGTTCTATCGTTAACCTTGTCGTCGGCTCGCAGGTCGCAAAGACCTCTCCAGATGCGGACGCATGCACTACCCGCACACAACAATACGATGTGATCATCAATGGGAAGAAGTACAAGTTGTGGGACACGGCCGGCCTCGATGGAGGCTCTTTTGGGCTCCTCCGAGCTGCTGTCGCAGAAAGGAACCTGAAAAGATTTATTCGAAACGTCCTCAAAAAGAACGAGCCGTCTCTTTTGATCTACTGTGTTCGTGCGTCCAGAGCTACACGAGCCCTGGTCCGTCACTACCAGTCTGTACGTTTGGCAACCCGTAATATTCCCGTCCCCATGGTCATTATCGTAACCGGACTGGAGAACTCGCGTGGTGACATGGAGAATTGGTGGTACAGAAACGCCACGGAGCTTTCGAGCCATGGCATGGATTTTGTCGACCATGCATGCATTACTGCCATTGATGACGATCCCCGCGACGCTATACTCGCTCGCACACGCCGAACTTATTCACAAGGCGCCGTCCGGGACCTGATATCTCGGAATTGCATTCCTCGTGGACAATGCGAGAATACCCCACAGCTTCCTGCGGGGGAACAAGACGAGCTGAGAGGATGGACTTGGGTTGTCTGGACGTATCTTGTATCCACTCTACTGTCCAAGTAAATATGGTAGCATCATGATTCGGATACACCGATTGATTCTTCGTGTTTCTTTGTGTAATTGTATTGTTCGTCTGGGTCCGTACCCAAGTAGCTTGAACTTTGTGAGTGATCGATGATCGGTGTCGTGAGAGAGGCTAATCCAGGGCAAGGGTTTACAGACGTGTGCAACTTACAACAAGTCCGATATCCATCATGAAATGGGTAGTGGGGGTCCCATCGCCTTGTGAGGAAAGCCTCGAGTCTGTACAGTGGAAGATAGAACGGAAAGATCGATCTGGTCAGCAACTTTCAGGATACGCATCTCCACTCACGACAGTGTAGCATGTACTGTTTGACTGATCAGAGTTTATGAGCGTCTAGCCCGAACATATTAGAATCATGCCCTTGATAGCATAGGGCAAGACTCATGGGACCGCCTGCCTGCACTTTATGACCGTAGCATTCGGTCGAGGACACTGCCGTGAACGTACTCCTCATTATCTGGAAAAGCCAACTTTCCTCCGCTATCCTATTCCATTTGAGTCCGTCTAGTTCCATCCAAGGCTCGTCCAACGAATACGGCATTCACGATGGCGCAGGTCCGCAGACTTTGATACGTTCTCGCACGCACCTCGTGCTCACCCTCTTGCAGACACGCAATATCGTCTTCATCGGAGAGACCGGTTCAGGAAAGAGCTCCGTAATCAACCTCATCGCGGGTCACAACCCTGCCACGGTGTCCCCCGATGTGACACCGTGCACAACCGATTTTGCCTCTTACGAGGTAGTGATCGAAGGAAGAATGTACAGGCTGTGGGATACCCTTGGCTTGAACGAGCCCTCGGGCTTTAGGTTGTTTAGGCGGACCGCCTCCACAAGAGAGTCGGTCAAGAGGTTCCTCCAAGAAAGATATCGTCAAGGGGAGCTCGACCTGCTTGTGTTCTGCGTCCGGGGAAACAGGGCTCATCAGGGTATGTTGAGGGCGTACAAGGTCTTTTGTCACGCGACGCGTCAGTTTGCTATCCCTGTGGTCATCGCCGTGACCCACCTCGAGAGAGAACAGCCAACAATGGAAACATGGTGGCAAAACAATGAGAGGATGCTCAGGGAAGTAGGGATGGAATTTGACGGTCATGTATGCATCACAGGTTTGCCCGCCCATCATCGCAGATGGGCATCGCAGCAGGATGTGTGGGAGTTGATCTCCAGAGACTATCAGCGACGAACCCGGTCCATACTGTCTGACTCCCGGGAGTATCTAAGTGGTCCTAGGATTTGTGTAATATGCTAACGGTGTAGACGAGGTACACTCGTTCTTGTTGCTCCTTGCACGAACCAAGTTTGCGTCTACAACATGTTTATATTTCAATTTGTTCCACTCAAACTATGGTGGATCTATGATTCACAGAGCGCATGTTTAATAATCTAGAACGTCAACGAAGACTCGTCGAATATAAACATACTCGAGTCGGTCTCAACCAGGCCCTAAGTTACCATGACAGAAAACGGACTGAACTAGTCCAACTTTGGTCCTGCAAGCCTCACGCTCTCTTGGACATCGCTCTCGTACGACTTGAATGCCCTGTGGAACATGCTTCCGAGTTTACGGACTTCCCTCTCAAAGGCTTCCTTGTCAGCCCAGGCCAGGCGGGGATTGAGGAGCTCGCGAGGAACTCCTTCGATACTAGTCGGAATCTGAAGCCCGAAAACATCAAAAGTTTCGTATTCAGCACTGAGGAGTTCGCCAGAGTGGACAGCATCAACAATGCGACGAGTATATTTCAGGGGACAGCGCTTCCCGGTACCGAACTTGCCCCCGGTCCACCCGGTGTTGATCAGCCAACAGGGCACGTTGTACTTTGACATCCTGCCCGCCAGCATCTCTGCATAACGGCTCGGCTATCCGACGAGTCAGAATTGACTTGGGAAGTACGGCTAGATGACGACATACGTGGAGAACGATGAAAGGTGCACTATAGCAAGTGGAGAATGTAGGGATTGGTTCGAGCACACCGTCTTCAGTACCTGGGGTTTTCCTATTTACCCTCGGTCAACGACTGTATCCTGACAACCAACACGAGCGCACTCACGAGGTGTACCCAGCTAGGAAGTGATAGCTCGCCTGCTCGGGAGACAGCTTGCTCACTGGCGGAAGGACACCAAACGCATCGCAGGTCAGCATGATGATATTGCTGGGCTGCCTCTCTACGATGCATGGAATCTTTGCATTGGGGATGTACTCAATAGGATAGGCACAACGGGTGTTCTCCGTGATGCTGACATCATCGTAGTCCGGAACGCGGGAGGCGGGATTGTACACGACGTTTTCTAGGATGGACCCGAAGCGAATGGCATCATAGATCTCGGGCTCTTTCTCTCTCGAAAGGTTGATACATTTGGCATAGCAACCACCTTCGATGTTGAAGACGCCCGAGTCGGACCAGACGTGCTCATCGTCCCCGATGAGCAGTCGGTTTGGATCGGCGGAAAGGGTGGTCTTGCCAGTCCCACTGAGACCGAAGAAGAGGGTGACATCGCCCTTGTCCATACCCACGTTTGCGGACGAATGAAGGGACAGCTGACCAAATTTGACGGGCTGGAGATAGTGCATTACGGAGAAGACCCCCTTTTTCATTTCACCTGCATATTCGGTGCCAAGGATGACCATCTCCATGCGTTTGAAGTTGATCTCCACGGAAGTGGTAGAAGACATGCCCTTGGTGAAACGATTCGCAGGGAATTGTCCTGCATTGTAAATGATAAAGTCCGGCTCGCCAAAGTTGGCGAGTTCTTGCTCCGAGGGACGTATCAGCATGTTATTCTAGGACATGTCAGCTATGGAACACGGAACCCGGATTACGGCACGGACCATGAATAGGGCATGATAAGCGCGGGCACAAATCACTCGGACCTTGATGCGATACTTGGGATCCCACTGAAGAAAACAAAGAACATGAGCGAGGTAGGGAAAGCACAAAACGGAGAAATCTCACGCCTGCAAAGCCATCAAAAACGTAGACATTGTCGCGGGTGTTGAGGTAGTCGATGGCACGCTCGCGGTTGATCTCGAACGTGTCTGTGCGGAATCGGATGAGGGAGAGTTTCTGGACTAGAGAGACAACTTACGTTCGTCCATCTTGATGTTGACGGAACCCCACCAGACTTCGTCCTTGGAGGTGTCCTCGTAGACGATGCGTTTGTCCTTGGGACTTCGACCGGTCTTCTTCCCGGAGAAGTTGATCAAGGCGCCGGAAGAGGAGACGATGGCGCCCTCGTTGCGGATCGCGTCTTCGTAGAGCTGGGCCACGGGAGCGTTGCGCTTGAGCTGGATGCGGTCCATGTCGAAGCCGGCCTGCGAGAAGTACTCGAGGTCGCGGCCAATGACTGGATGTACAGGACAAGATGAGATCACACGACATGAAAGTGGGCGGGGCTTGCTCACGTTTGCTGGAGAGCTCATTGTCGTACGACTGGGCGTAGTTGCGGTGGTGAATGTGGGGGGTAACGTAGGGGGTCTGGTGGGTGACGACCATGATGTGGAATGTAGAGAACTAGACGAGGATGAGAGGGGGGTATTTATGATCCGGGGGATCCGGCTGTGCACTCACTCGGTAGGGACGATGATGACGATGTCGGGACAAGAAAACGGGGTGGTGTTTTATACCGCTGGTCAGCCACTGCCGCAGGGCCAGGACCATCCCATAATCTCCCGATGCCCCCCGCGCGAGTCGTTCCGCCCGCGTATCCGTGTCGTCCTCCCGCTCGATACAGTACAGTCCTATCCAGACCGTCACGTCGCCCTTCCCGGTTCGCCCCGGGCTACCCTCGTCGAATGATATCACGAGCAGGTGCGGTTGCACGGTGCAGCCCTGGCAGTTTGTACGCAACCACCGACCTGACGGCGGGTCTCCCTCGGAGCGCCGTCTCCCTCGCGTGATATTCTCAGCCACAGCGCCCCATTTGACGCCCAAACTCACACACGCGGCCGAGTACAAGCACGAAAAGGTGGTAATGATAGTACACAAGCATAAAAGCCTCACGATCGTACGCAAGAAAAGAAAAAGAACCATGTCCAGTTTGACAGCAACATTTCAGCTATGTATGTGTTGGCCTCCCGGTACTCAGAGTTCTACTAGTGGCAGATGGAGACGACGCAGTAGGTGCGATGTGAGTGCTGGAGCCAGTCATGAGCTGAGCTGTCTTGGATAAATCCGCCAAAGAGAGGCCGCCCAAATCATAATTCGCCGCAACATGCGGCTGGTTGATGTGCAGCCATGGGACCTGATACCCATTTACGGCGATCCTGTGGGGTTTCCCGGTAAGCTCACTAGGGACCGCGATGACAGAATGTGAGCCCCGGGTCCAACGTACCGTGTGGTCGCAACGGCCTGAACATCCATATATCCCAATCCAAGGATCCCGAGGGACGCGAGTGCACCTTGAGTGAGCACAACGTTTGAGAACATGCCACTGTTCACCGTTTGACCCGACGGGATGACAAAATTACTGAACGCCTGGTCAAAGTGAGCGTATATCTCCCCGTTAACGAGACCATCCGCTTGAACGTATTCAATAACGAGATCAGCTCCCAAAGGATTGTGAATCTGATTATGTGTCGATCAGTGGTTCACATGTACTCGTCATTGAAATATTCTCACGTCAAAGCTCATTTGAATTTCGTTCGTCACCAAGGTAGTCAGGGATATAGTGGCGTATAAATGGGTGACAATTGGGGGTACGTTCAACCCTTGATAAAGGCATCAGATACAGGTCCTGATTGTTGTCTGCCGCTTAGACTCGCCTGTTACGCTAGTTTGAAGCGTCACCCCCTCTAGGGCGGGGTTTAGCGAAGCAAATGGAGAACTTAAGTCATCCCCTCGCACGGTCAGGGGAAGAACATCCCCAGATTGTACAAACCGTGTCAGGAATGCTTCGGCAACCGTGTCGTTTGCATCGGCAGGTTCATAGTGAAACTCTCCCGTCATAGAGTTTTCCCCAGGCACCAAGTTGAATATCTGAACAAAACTCCATTCAGAAGGGAAGCGCCTTGTAAGACCTCGCTTACATTGAATGCAGTGCGTCCAATCATCACATTTTCATAGTATGCCAAAAGAGCAATATCCACCGTCGAAAGTGAGATATTGGAAGGGTTGTGCATCGTCACCGTGAGCGGCGAGACGACATACTGGTTACCATTGGTCCCGCTGCTACCCGTGATGCTCACGTTGTTGATATCGACCGAACCTCCAAAAGAGTTGATGCCTGTGTTCAATGTGATAAGATAAAAGGTGTCGAATGGACAACAATTGATCTACCTTGCAAAGTAGAGCTAACATTGAATGGAATGCCTGAGATGGGTACTTCACCGATGGGTGTCTTTGCGGTCACGTTGGTGGTCCCGCTCAGGTCAAAAGCCACGGAATCCTTATCAGTAACCCCAGCAAACAAAATCTCGAATGCAAAGGAATCAAGTGACACAAGAGGAACATTGTGAAAGCTGATGGGAAGAGATGCTAGATTCCCCTTAGAGACACCTCCGATGGTATTTGACAATGGGAGGTTGAGCTAAGTCCAAGAGTGTCAGCTGTGTCGTCACGAAAAATTCTAGCACACTGACCGATGCAGCAGATATGCCTCCTGCACCAAGAGTCATAGAGACCGCAGACTGAATGACCTGCAACGAAAAGCCAAAGGGATTCTTGTATTCTGCTACAGTATTATTCGAACTTGCCAACGGAGCGAATGCTTCTTGTTGGGTTTCCATGATCACCCCGAGATCTGTCAACGCAATGGATTGTATGATCTATTCGGGAAGTCAATAATCGAGGGAAACTTTCCAAGATTCTTACTGCAGTACTCACGTCAAACTTCTGGCCAGAAAGGGTCACTGCAAGAGTGAGGGTCTGGAATGCATCACTCAACCAAGCAACCGGTGAATTTGCTCCCTTTGGTTGAACTGTTTCTCCCTTGACGGTCAATATAATATTGTCCGCTGCAAGGTACTCCGAGAATAGCTGGCCGATTACATTTAGGTCATTTCCACTCTGTGGGATTATACGACCCGCGAGATGCGAAGTTACTTGGCCTTGGGGAGGCAACACAAGGTCTGTGGCAGTGAGTGCTAAAGAATCATCTCCTCTTGAGGTCGTGTATCAAAGCCAAAAGATAAGAAAGCTCACGTCCAATGAGGGTGTTATCAAAGTACGCTTGGAATGTGGCAGTGCCCAGATCAATCCCAAGTTCTGTGAGCAGGCGTCAAGAGGGGGACGAAAGAATCCATCACTATCAAACGTACGAGCAGGTGAAAGAATGAGGGAATCGGTAGTAATCGTGATGCCACCATCTGGATCGTCAGACGGAAGTTGGAAATTGCTGACAGTCATTCCGGGTAAGTCATTAAAAGCTTTCATTGTGATGGTCTTTGTCAAAGACACGTTATCAAAGATCGTGCCGAGGGCAGTCACCCGAAGACTGGACGTAGAGATGGTCCAGTCAAAGCTGGGGTTGTGGAGCATATATGTGGCAAACGAGGTGAATCTGCATGAGAAAGTTACAGATGGCGAGTGCAATCACTGCAGAACGACTTACTGTGTGTGGTCGGTGATGATCAGCGTTGCTTGCGTGGTATAATCTGGTACACCAGTGTTGGCGGCAGCACAAACTATAAATCATGTTCAAACGAAATCAAAAGTGAACGTGTAAAACACAGCTCACTGGAAGGAAGCGAAATGGTTGCGATATCCTTCCCGTGCCAACTTACGCTACACCAGGCTTTAGTTGTGTACTCAGCGTATATGCTCCACGTACGTGACTGGGTGAACAAATTCAATCAACGAGTCAAGCGGCCCGATGTTCGTCAAGGAGCCCCGGAGTGCCAGGTCAAAGCCGTCATAAGAGATGTTCCTGTGTGAAGGTAAGTGATCGTATTGCCACAGCCACAGTCATGGAGAGGAGACGTACGTAATGTTGG
>JBBPJS010000029.1:0-32672 GCA_038088835.1 Singerocomus rubriflavus
CTGTCGTGAGACCGCGCTCGCTGGGAGTTCCTTGACTGTCGGCAAATCCACGATAATCGATAACCAACACGTTGGCTCGAAGCCGTGCGGTAAAGGCGCTGTATTGTCTCACGCGCACAGAAACTGCACGGGTGCCACCGTTTCCATGGAAGAACAAGACAGTGGGGCGCGAGCGGAGCGCCTCGGAGACATGTGTCTCTGCAGCAAAGGGTGACGGAGGGAACGACAATGAACGATAGTGGTCGTCGGAAAGAAGGAACCAAGCCCCGAGCGTGTGGTTGTCTGGAGTAGAGATCTTGAAGTTGAAGGCCTTGCCGGCTACACACGTGCACATGTGCGAACTCAGAGTGAGTGTGTGAACCGGGATCGAGACCAAAGGACTTACGCGCCAGCCCATGTAGCTCCGGTGCATCGAAGCGTGTCTTCCAGGGTCGTTTCAATGCATTCATGTATATGATACTTTCGACCGCAACTCGGGAATGAGCTCTGTAGTCGACCAAGGGCAAAAATTGTTGATCCTGCTCACTGAGACTGAATGAACGGAACCGTCAGGAGCAGTACAACGAGGACATAGACACCACCCAAGACAGCAAAGAACGTCCTGGCGCGCGCGAGTATGCCTGGGTTGACGACATCTGTTGACTCCGCTTGTTGGGAGGCCATATGTAGGAGGCCACGGGCAAGAGGGGTGTTTGGTGGTATTTATGCCAGAGCATGTCTTTTATAGTTGGCTGAGGTTGCCTACTGCCAGTCCAGAGTGCTCACACGATCTCATTGTGTATACAGCGCCCACACACATGGAGCAAAGCCTCATTCGAATTTCACGTCACACGACCGGCATGGTAAACGTTGTGCAACCCTGATTCGCTGGCCTAGAACAAGAAAGAGAAGGCGTGTTCGCATGTTCGTCTCCAACCTCATGGACCAGCCCCGCTCATTTTCCGCCTTTTCCCCTTCCTATCCCTCTTGATATGAAGCTGCTCGATATAAACAAAGGTGACCACGATCATATCCAGCATGTGCAGCACCTCTGGCTGGATATCCAGATAAGGGTATCGTCTCGGTCCTGTGATGCCAAGCGTGCCTCTGTGATATCTTGCCAACTCCGCTCGCGTCTCGTTATCGCGCGACAGCTGGGCGGGACAAATAGGCGCCCTGAAGAATGCCCCAGGACGTTGACACTCACCACCACGGTGTTCACCCACATTTCCCACTTGTACGGATGACCGTCTGGCCCCGTAAACGTACGTTTTCTAACATAAAAACAAAGGACGCGAGTGTCACAATACAGGACGCAGCAGGTCAGAAGATGAGAGGACAACCGTCCAAGGAAGCCATGCCGAGGAAGGAACGTGTCTGATCGCAACTCTTGTCCATTCATACGGAAGATCGTCGGTCCTATAGTGTGCCAGTTGATGTGGGCAAGGACTTCGAACTGGTCGTGCATGTCCGTGGGATCGTTGCTGGGCTTGATTTTTTGGATCGTGGTCGTTCTGTGAGAAAATCCCAGTCGGATTGGGTGGGCAGACTTGTATAGGACTTGACCGCTCTCGTTGGACATGACGGTGTTGCACACCTTTTCAGAGGACAAGATAAGACGCATGCTGGCTGGGCGGATGGAGATGCGGGGCGCTCCCGAGAAACAAGAGTTAGCGGGCAATGCGCAGCCGAGTACGGGTTTAATGCGGGTTTATGAGGTGATGTCACTCCCATGATCCGTCGGAAAACTGCCGGTAGGTGGCGTCCCCGTCCCTGTGGCATCGCGCCACACCAAACAACCATCCATGCCAGGGTCATCTCTTGTCGCTGAGTCGCAGAAAGGCATGTTCTCGTTCCATTCTATGGCAGTAGGTTCATCGAATATTACAAGGTTTGGGATGAGACTTGGCGTGCCTTTAATTTCGGTGTATTCGAGCCGATCCGACGACGCAGCTGACACCCATGCTAGTACATATGGACTCCCACTCCTTCACTCACAAGAAAGCCTTTACCACGAAACTAGCCCTGCCACGATGATGCACTGTCGACCCAGCACTAGGAATGAGCTAGAGCCATGATTTGAAGATGGACCTACCTTTGCCAACCAGAAACCTCTTGCAGCGTCAAGCTCCAATATATCACTCAAATGTAAATTGATAAGAAACCCAAAGCTAAACATCGCTGGACATAATCGTATTCAGATACATTAACTTCGTACGTAGAATCATACACCGCTGGCAACTTGACACCCACTCAGTGCACATTTTCGCCATGAGCCACATAAGGTGTTTCCTAACATTTCCCGTCATAAGTCCAGGCACCAGAGGCACCTTTGGATGTTACAGCGCACGTGTGAGATGATTATAGTCCAACAAGAGCGAAACCACTCACCTCCCGGTTGTTCATACTCGTTCCATTGATTTGCAGTCCAGAGACCCCCACTAGGAGAGACGTCGCATCAACACCCATGGATACACAGGCGTGTTTACTCACTTAAACGTGACCTGATTCCCCCTGGTATACTGTATAGGATGGAAGCCTCGCATTGAGTATACAAGCCTGATGTATGATGTGGTTTCAAGTGGGAAACTTACAGCCACGTTGGGTGCCCATGCAGAGACGCCAGAGCAGTTCCCCGAGATCGGGGTGGTCGTTGGGATCGAGGTCGTAGTGGTCGTGGGCGGGGGTGGTGGCGGGGAACCAGAGATAGGCCACGTATTACCCCGAACAGTCGAAATCCACGCCGATGTCGCATCAGGATACTATACACACCATGTCCAAGAGCTTGTTTCAACAACAAGAGATGCAGCTTTCTCAACTTACCTGCCATGTCACCACGCCAGCACCTAGCACATCATCGCGCGTCATTTGCAGCTCTGACTCGACAGGAGAGTTGAAAAGCTTACCCCAACCTTGAGAATAAGCCTGAGAGATGCACGATGCCAGCGTCGAGGGGTCCATGTATCCGGTGTTGGCGTCCGAAGGCGTGCCTGGCTTACCAATAACGAGTTTGTTCACGGGACCACCGTTGGCGACAATCTGGAAGAGGGCACTCTCAGGCCAGTTAGCAGTAGAGGTCTGCAAGAGGCCATCGCATGTGGTGTATTCCGAGCTCCCCTCTATCGACCGGGCAAAAGGAATTTTCAGCATATTACGCTCGGGATCATCTAGCTCGTTGACTTACGGTTATAGAACTTGTCATTTGATTGATGAGTCAATGTGAATGGTCGTCAATGAATACATCATTATTAGACCTACTTGGACATTGTACTGAACAAGCGATCGGTCAAAACGCGCGCAAGGGATATGGAAATTTATATACTCACCCAGTCAATCATAGATCCCACGGCACGGTCGATCGCAAGGTATCCTCCCCCTGACCACTTGGAAGGAGAGAACCTTGTTTCGATTCAGTTCACTTGTCGTATAAACAGCTTATCCAACCTGGCGGAGGTACTCACCATGGTGCGACGGCTACCAAGCACACGTCAGACATCGTCAAACTAAATACAACAAGAAAACGACTCACGGGCATGGGAGAGAATATACTGTCCCTGGGGGAGGTGTTGGCGAAGCTGCTGAGTGAAGCTAATAAGCCATGTCTCTGCAGCGCCGTTTGTTGCGCGAAACGCATCAAAGTCCTGATATAGGAGTCCTCATTAGTTGCTGTCACACCAAACAAAGAAAGGGACACTGGGGGTACCTCATAGTCGACGTCAATACCCTGAACCCCATATTGAATCACCCAATTAGCCATGTTGGCTGCCGTTGTTGTGGGGTCGTACCCCCCTGAAGTTGGCGCCTCGGTGGACCCGAAAGCAGAGACAATCAGAGAGATTCCAGCAGCATTGTACTCTGACAGGAAGGAAGAGCGCTGGCTGGCTGTCAGCTCCTCCCAGTTCTGCGCCTGGTCCACTGCATTATTGGCTAGCAAGAAGGACAGGGCACTAGAACGACGTCAATCGCGCCATAAAGCCAGTTCTGATAAACACTTGCAAAACATTGAATCCCTGGAGTGCGTGAACGTCAGCAACTGCTAGTAGGCAAGAAACCATACACTTCTTGCCTACCTCGAGGGACGATGCGGGCGGGAGCGGGTTAAGCCATTTGTCATTATAGGCAACAAAGCGAGGTGCGGCAGGCGTAGATCTCTTTAAGAAATCACGAGCAAAGGGACTAAGGCTGTGGAGTTTACCCGCTAACTGGACAGCATGGAGCGATCCAAACAAGGAAAACAAAATCACAGATGCGGTCACAAGAGGATGAAGGAAGACCATGGCCTGAGGGAACAATAAAAGGGGAGCACCAATGACCTGCAGGAGTAGTTGCCTACTGCAAGGCATTATATACCATAGCTGTTGTCAGCCGGACCACCTCATCACAGGAACAACGTGAGGATCAGGCATGAGGTCGTATCACAAGAACCCCGCGGAGCTAGGTGAAGTCGCCCCTAGATATGCGGTACATGAGTGCATTGACTTCGGAAGCTGTCAAGTCAGCAGTTAGGGATACTATTCGGTCAGTGACGTGGCAGCATATCTAAGTAGTGAATATTCAGCGTCAAAGAGGACATAGCTACCATGTGGCGGGAGGGGCCACGAGGAATGTTAGTTGACTTGACATACTTAAAAGTTCCATATTGGGCAGCAAAGTAGATAGCCTACCGCAACTAGTTTAGAGATTCAGAAGGTAAGGTGGTGCCAGATATCGGATGGTGAATACGTCTGTAAAGCTCTGTTAACTGCAAAAAGCTGTACATTTAGAGCTGAGGTAATAATAAACTGAGATGGTGCACCTCCATGGATTCTCTGCACTGATGGCAGGACAATACTGGTATCATCTAGTGAAGCGACGTTTGTCAGCAGACACTTGGTTGCCACACGAGAGCGATCGGTATTTGATATCTTCGGGGTGGGAACTTAGACACGCCATAGATGAAATGTTGTATCTTGCATACCTGAAACGAGTAGCCCTTTTTGAGGGATTGAAGGTTGAAGCCACTAATGGAAAAAGAATGGCTAGAGAGACTGGCCTCCTGGTGGACGATAGACGAGGGCACTATGTTAACGCTATATCTTGGTTAGGATCCGACAGTCACGTGCTGGTCACGAGTTATCGCAGTCCATACGATGATGCCGGCCGAGCTCGGCTGTCAGTCGAGTTTCAAGGACAAATAGGTACGTTTGCGCATGACCAGCTGAAGAAACTGTTTTCGAGAGACCCTGTAGGTCAATAGTGGACGCGAGCCATATGCATCTGGTGTGAGATTAGCAAGCATGCGCACAGCCACGAATGCGATCGGTTCAAGTGGATGCCTTATTAGGGAACTGCCGCCTAATGCGGCGCAGACCTTGATTATGGCTGGAGGCACTGCACGCATACAAGAGAAAGCAAACAACTAACAAGTGATTTTGTTTTTATGGATATTCATTTCCTTATGAGGAGCTTAAATTCGTACGTAGCTCTTTCATGGGTAAAGAGAAGAGAGTCCATTCAATTGTTTCGTGATTTGGACCCCAAAATTTTTATGCAAAATTTAGTCAAGGTCCTCTAATCCCCGAGCTGGTTGTACCCAGTGGAGAGAAGTTGTTTAAGGTTCCTGACCGATCTGGTGCCCTGACAGGCGGAACGCCAGTACATCGCAGGTAAGCACAATAGCCTCATCGAGATTCGCCAACCTCCTGAGTTGCTTGTACCGAGTGGGGAGGTGTATTACAAGATCGTTTAAGGATGCTAATCGTTTTGGGTGTCCCAGTGGGCAGAGCACTAGTGCATTTCGATCAAGGTTAATGGCCTCACTCATGTTTTGTAATCCTCTGAGCTGGTTGTGCTAATCGGAGAGATAGTCTATGAATGATCCGACAGTCGTGCTCGCGTTCATGTTTGCACATAAACGGGAAGCCTATGGTGGGTTGGGCACCCCCGCACCATTGCCGTCGTCGTCGTGATACAGTGTCCACATCAGCCACTCACATGTCGTGGTCATCATGGTGTGGGGTTCACCATCATCATGTAGGGTCGTGGTACAACAGTGGCATCAGTCACCTCGCCATCGTCGCTGTGTTGTGAGATTAGCCCCCCCACCGAGTCGCAGTCCTAGTTGCTGATGTTGTATCATGGGGCTGACCATTCCTAGGCAATCGTCGTCGTTGTGGCACTGTGGGACTGGTCATGCCCCACTGTCATCGTGCTGTAGGGTTGACCACCTTACTGAGTGGAGAGATAGACTGCAAGGTTGTCTAGGAATGTAGACCAATCTGGGTGCCCTGGTAGGCGGAGCGTTAGTGCATCTCAGCTGAGGATAATGTACTCGTTCAGGTCCTCTATGAAACCGACCCAGCTGCTCATGACGGTTACTGAGGTGAACTACAAGTCCATTCCATGAGATATAATGCTTGTACTCGTGGCTGGATGAGCAAAGTTCGAAGAAGATCACACGTGATCGTCGTGTGAATCGCGTGACCAATGATTATATGTGGTATCACATGTTCATCCTAGACCTGTCAACAGTGCTACTGAGCTGAGCTTACCGGCTGGGATCAGACAACGGTCGAAGAACAAATGGTCCCAAAGTATGATCGACAAGAATGAAATAAGTTTCCCTCCACTCCCAGAAAACAAGAATACTCAGTGGTTACGCATGGGTGCGGTGTCACCTCGATCGCAGGGCCATCGATGTTGACATACATACTAGGTATACCCATTTCCGATAATAGGCATGCTGGAAGACCGCTGTGAAGCGGCAACACCAAGGTGGACAGAGACAGAGCGTGAACGAGCAATGTATTTGAGAGGGAACACAAAAGAGAGGGAAAAAACAGGATGGCCGTCGATGCTACACGACGACCCTATATATACTGCAAGAAGATATCGGGGACGTGGAAGGGGCACTGGGTGAGTGGAGCTGATTGGTTGGAGCTGGTTGGAAGTGTGAGTGAAGCCGATCGGGAGTGCTGCAAGGGAAATACTGCGATCGGCTTACACATGCACGTACTAGTATGTCTGCATTCTTGAAATATCAGTGACTACACGAGAATTTTAGACACGCACGGAATGTCTGTAATGCACTCGCGCCTTTTCGATCCTCCTACCCCTCTTTCCGCTACTCCACACCCTAAGCATTGTGCCTAACTTCTATAAGTCTGTACGTTGTAGAGCGTGTCCCCCACGCTTGGATATTCATTCCTTACTCTTGACCGTCAGTGCTCATGGCTGATCCTTGATTTCGTGACAATGTCCGACTTGAAAGTCATCGTATCATCCTCACATGGTACGCTCACACATCAGTGCATCTGGTAAATACTGACCAGAATGATTGCTGTATATATGGAGAGTGTACAATAGAGTCCATGATTAATTACCTATTTGACCGTATGTGTAAATGGTTGAATAAGAGACGCCATGACTACAAGTCCAAGTCCTCCAACCGATAGCTTGTTAGGGATGTATGGAAGCGAACATATCCGCCAGTGTATTTTTTGAACGCTTCACAAGCTTCCGGAGATCCCTCTAATATTCTGACAATCCTCTCGTAAAGTCCGATTGTCGTCTTCGTCAATTCATCTAATATCTCCGACTTAGGTTTCTTCATGCGAGAAGCTAGCATGGAGATCTGATTCGTCATCTTGCCTGCTCGCTCCTTCTTGTAAAATGATAACACATCGCTAATAGATGGGTCATAAGTAATGTGTCAACTCGAGGCCGCGCAAACTACACACTTGATGTTATGAATGAATGGTGTCATCTCTGGGATTGCTTGAATGTAATCGTTCAGAGGTATCTCTCGTGCGAACGCCATAAATGCGTATGGCTCCGCGACACCAGACATGATTCGTTGGTAAGTGAGGTACTCTTGTGCAGCACTCGAGATCTACTTTTTATTTGTCACGCGACTCGAGTGTGATTTCTGGGGACGAAAATACCTTCATAGATCTCGTTTCGCGCTCCACCGAGTTAGCAACGACGAAATTCAACGTCGATGAGACGATCAACTGAGAAGCAACTGGATGATACAAGTCCGAGGCTCGACGAATGACATCTGCAAATGCATCCAGGATACCGCTCCCTTGGCGTTCCCCTGTAATAAACCGAATGTTGAACATGTAGATGTTAGACATCTCTGTGGGAAAACGGTCGGCCATATCGTTCACGTAGGTGGCGCAGGACGTGTAAAGTGCGATCCATATCTGTGTCGAGCGGTGGGGGATGTGTGCCCCGGCAGTCGTTGCATAAGCAACCCCCTCCCGCAGGTACGTCTGCACGGAGTGGTCGCCGTCCACTGGGTAGCCGCGCTGGACAGCCTCGTTCATACATTCTTGATAAAGCTCTTCGTCGAATGGGGCGATTTCATACGCAATATCGCATTGCTCGAGGAGCGAACGGATGTTTGTACGTGCGGTCTGGACCTGTAAACGTGTTAGTCGACAAAAGCGTGTTCCGTCTGTTCCCTCACCAGTTGCATGTCGAGAGTATTGCAGTTCGTGAAGCTGAGACTGATTCGGGGGGCCATTCGCCTTTTGCTCTTATATCCAGCCCAGATACAATGTCACCATGCACTGCCGAGTGCTAACTTGGTGCACGTTCAGAGAACATCTTGGTTGTAGGTCATCCGGATCCCCGGTCTTGGACGGCTATGTAAAAATCCGGTTGGCAGTGGGACAAAGGGACACTGCCTTCGCCTTCTGGGTACTGTGTTCATAGTACGTGTGAAGCGAGACTCAGGGATAGATAGAGTCGACTGTAGTTGTACAAAGTCGCAATTAAAATTTAACAGCCAAACAAAGTCAGCCAGCCCGTGAGAGCATCCCAGTCTTCTTGCAAATCGCTCACTGGGTGCTCGATACATTTACTCCCCAATTGCCTAGCCTTCACGGCAAACGGGACACACAACACATTCTCCATATTTACCAGAATATCTGAAACCGACCGGTAAACAATGATGAGTCGTTCGCCGGAGAATTCTACCTCAGCTGAAATGACTGTGGTGAAGCAAACGCACACCCAATCATATTTGGCCGTAAACATCATGTGACTCGACGATGGAACCGAACAACCTTGCTCGCCTAATTAGGTGGTATTGTTTCGAACCATCGTGAATAGACTGAATTACAGGAAAATGTAAAATTTTGTGCTTTCAACCAGTCCAACTTATCGGTCGAGCAGCTGAATTAACGGCTGTAGTCTTCACAGCACGAGACGTTACATGGTGATTCGTGAATTGTAGCAACCACGTTGGTAGAAATACTAACGAGTTACAAGACAAAACTTCTAAGGGGTGGAAATTGTGCGCTATACCTAAAGGAAAAAGTATTGTCGAACGTTTCCGGCTTTTTCGGTAGACAGATTTGAAGTTACCCGGAGAACTTCCCGTGAATGCACCCATTGGACACCCCATTAGGCTGAAATGGGTCAGGCGTCCTAGGCTATTCAGCACAGCCCAGATAATGACGCTGCTGGACGGGACTTGATAAAGTGTTGAATGACCTGCAATGCACGTTCCCCGGGACATTCTAGTGCCCGATTGCCAATCGCACGAATGATCATGTACAGCCCGAAATTCACAGGTAGCATCATGGCGAGATATAAGAGAAAGGCAAACAGCTCACTCTTTCGATACAAGGCGCAATACTCGACATGCAACTGGTGAGGAAAAGGTTGAAGAGGCTTTCGTCGATAATTAACAGCCTGTATAGATTCCGGCTGCACGTGCAAACATCCACTCGCTTCTCGGGGAATGCAATGTTCCATACGAGGTCACCCCGTTTGACGAGGGGCTTTACCAGGAATGTATCGACGAGGCCATCCAGCGTGGCTACCCAGTGGACGGCGATCACTCCGTGCGGACGTACCTGCAAGAAGGGGTCAACTACGCAGCAACTGCCGGTGCACATATCTCTCACCGTCCAACTCAGATATGGATTGCACTTTACACGTCATGTGCCATCTTCGTGGATGATGCAAGCAACCATTTTCTCGGAGAGATTCCCAACATCTACCTGTTCAATGATCGATTTATTGCGAGGGAGCCTCAAGGGAGTAGCATCCTGGATGCGCTCGCTGATGTCATCCGTCGGGCATCTGAGCTATATCTCCCAGTTGCTTCTCAACTGATCACCACGGCGACGTTGAAGTTCGTCACTGCTTGTTTGCTGGAGCATGAGACGAGTTCTATGAAGGTATTCCTGTCCTGAATATGGATTTCGACCATGTGACTGATAGGGATGGCTAGATCGTCGGGGCTGCACAACAATATCCCACCTACCAGCGAATCATGACTGGTCTTGGGGAGGGTTATGCATTTATGGTGTTTCCTCCAGAAACCGCACTAAGTCGCTATATTCAGGCGGTCCCAGAGATAACGTTGTTTATCCATGATGCCAAGTGTGTATTTTATCCCATCTCATGTTGACACTTTGTTCATGATCCATCCCAGTGATGTATTGTCGTTTTATAAGGAGGAGCGAATAGGGGAATCGACCAATCAGATCTCTACGCTAGCTGCTCGTACGAAGAAATCGAAGTTGGAAACATTTAGTGAATTGACGGAGGCGACAATCGACCTTTACAAGAGGATCGTAAAAATATTAGAGGACTCTCCGGAAGCTTGTGAAGCGTTCAAAAATTATACTGGAGGATATATTCGCTTCCATACCTCCTCGGCAAGATATAGACTAGAGGACTTGGATTTGTAGGCATGGGATTAGATATCAATTCTATGTTGTCATCGGGAGTTGTAATGACCATATGAATGCTCTGCATGGACAAGGGAATGCAGCCCCATACTTAAATCTTCCATCAATCCCACTACCTGTACATACCACGTCTTTTTCTCCATTTATTAATTTTGATCATCCCTTGTGTATATAAAATGTTCACGTACATACCTTACCTCTCATCTCCTTTTCGTGCCTTGTGCTACGTCACGCCTTGAGGAGAATCCTTTGTACGACAATTGTATATAATTACTCAGTAACACGACAAGTAAAATACGACGAACACTCCCGAGTCCAACGGTCTACTTAATTACACGACCGCTACACTGACCATTTACCAAATAGACTTATCTTCTCTCACGCACCCTTTTTCTCTCTCGTCGTTTCCTTGACGTGCGGTAACTACTTCCCCTTAGGATGCGCCTAGTCACCCGACGACTAACACTAACGACTAACGCTTCTAATTTATGATGTTCTAAAAATGCTGCAGTTGGGACTGCTTCATTTCATTGGCACCAGCAATGTGATGTGGCGTTTGTTCGAGGTCGGGGTGGGGGGATCTGGATGTCAAGAATGGATGGTAATCCCAGACCTAGGGAAATTGACCCCGAAGTTCATGCTAGAGATACTTAATAAGCTTATCTTTTGTATATTACGATAAGGAAGAAATGTAGAGTGCATGTGGTGATACATATGATACTATCAGACAATAAGGGGTACACTGGCAGCCATAGACTTGCTCGAACTGGGGACCGATCTCAGATATGTACTTTGGGCAATGTCGAAAGATTATCTTGTCAATGCATTCATATGCCGTTAGAAGATGGCTATATTGGTATTACAATAATGTCCACGTTCGTTCGCCTCATAATGATAGAGTTCAGTAAGTGTACCACACCTACAGGCCCAAGTCCTCCAAATGATATCTTGTCAGTGATGTATGGAAGCAAATATATCCACTAGTGTACTTTTTGAATGCTTCACAAGCTTTTTGAGATCCCCCTAGTATTTTCACGATCCTCTTATAAAGCCCAATCGTCGTCTCCGTCAATTCATCGAATGTCACCAGCTTTGATTTTCCCGTGCGAGCAGCTAGTGTAGAGATCTGGTTCGTTGGGTCTCCTACTCGCTCTTCTTTGTAAAACGACAATATATCACTATGCCACGCTGTAAGTAATGCGTCGATCCAAGACAGGACAAGGAACGTACTTGACATTTTGGATGAACAGCGTCATCTCTGGAATCGCTTGAATATAGTCATTCAGGGCAACCTCTCGCGGGAACACCATGAATGCGTAGGCTTCCCCTACCCCAGACATGATTCGCTGGTAAGTGGGATACTGTTCTGCAGCATTGGATATCTACTCCATGTTATCAGTTACTTGTGCTCGCCCGTAATGTTTTGGGAAGGGAATACCTTCATAGAACTCGTTTCATGCTCTAGCAAACAGGCAGTGACGGCTTTCAATGTCGCTGTGATGATCAACTGAGCGGCAATCGGATGAAATAGGTCCGAGGCTCGACGAATGATGTCTGCAAATGCATCCAGGACATCACTCCCCTGGGGTTCCCCTGAAATAAACCGATTGTATAGAGTACAATCCATATCTGGGATGGGCAATTGGGGAGGTGTATTCCGGCAGTTGCTGCAAAGACGACGCCCCCATAGAGGCATTCCCGCAAGAACTGGTCGCCATCGACTGGATAGCCGCGCTGTATGGCGTCGTCGATACATTCCTGATAAAACCCTTCGTCGAATGGGGTAACCTCGTATAGCACGTCACATTGCTCGAGTAGCGAGCAAATGTTTGCACGTACAACCTGGCTCTATAAATCGTATTAATCGTCGAAAGACTAAATCCTTGACCTGTTCCCTTACCAATCGCATGTCGAGTATATGGCAGTTGGTGTTGAGACTGGAGGTCCCTTTGTCTTTGCTCTTATCTCCAGCCCGATCATGACGTTGCCCAATGATTTGCTAATGTGTTTGGGAAGGTTTAGAGAACGTTCCATTGCATAGCATCCGAATCGTGTCACCAGCTATACCATCACCCACTTGGTAGTCGAAGTCTGGAGAAAAGAGGCGTCACACTTGCTCTCTGGGTTGCTATCCTAGGAAGTGTATTTTTACCGTAGAGACTGTACAATGATCGGGATTGAAAAGTGTGCATGAATGACTAGTGGTATTGAGACTGGAGGACCTTTATTTTTGCTCTTATCTCCAGCCCGGTCATGACATTGCCCAATGATTTGCTAATGTGTTTGGGAAGGTTTAGAGAATGTTCCATTGCATAGCATCCAAATAGTGTCATCGGATTCGGACGGCTATACGACCATCCGCTTGGTAGTCGAAGTCCGAGGAAAAAGAAGCGTTTCCCTTGCTCTCTGGGTTGCTGTCCTAGGAAGTGTATTTTTACTGCCGGCAGCGGGCTGAACACGACCTTTTTGCTCGAGCGCTCCGTGGCGGACTTTCCCAGCTCATTCAGTGAAACCAGCCAGTGGTAACCGGTGGTAACCGATAATAACCGATGGTAGCCGACGGTCTGAACCAGTCCTGACTGCCGACCGATTTACAGAATCGGAGGGTGCTGCGACCGGTGACACCCATGAGCCTCGAAGGAATCTTGCAGGCAAGGTAATCGGGAGTTTCTGTTAGAGGACCGAACGAACTGTGGTCTATAATATAGAGACAGTAAGTCTCTCCAGTCGTATGGTAATGGACTGGGATTGATGTACCTATAATATAGAGACAGTAAGTCTCTGGGTACATCAGTATATGGAGTAACGACAGTAGTTGTAGGTGCGGCTTACCTCCAGTCGTATGATAATGGACTGGAGGCAAGACGCGGCGCAGTGTAGTGGTCTGTAAGTGAGCATTGTCCGTATTTGGTAACCTAGCGAGTGTAGGTAGAGGTGAATAAGTATGGTAGCACGGGCTGTTCTCCAACAGTTTCCGCTATCCATTTCTTGTTGCACCGCTGTTTTCATACACTCAGGTACCGTACCGCATTGCTGTTTCACTCAGCTCAACAGACCTTGCAAGCAAGGTAGCTCGAGCTCATACATAGACAATTCTGTCCAAACAGACGCGACTTGGGCTCATCAGATCTATACACAACATGAGTATTTTATCACTTGGCTGTGCATTGTGAGAAAGTCAAGTTCCGTACTTCTCAGGTTGTAACTATCAATGTGAAACACATACCAGGGCAGTGCCCTCGTTCCTTTTCATCACTCGAGCCCTTTTGCACCATGGAAAGAGAAAAGAGTAGTTCGTAATTTCGCTAATAGACTACAATTCACTTGATTTGCAATTTCATAGCCTCGACTCACTGGAAGCGAACGCTACTCATATACCTCGGTTGATACATTCTGTGTGTGTGTGATCATTGTGCATCTTGCCCTCGGAAGTCCTCTGCGCCTGACTTGACAACTGAGAGCGGTGATGAAATGTGCATCGACTTACCGAGGGGTAGGTACCTTTTATCTAACACCCGAAATATAATGATAGGACTAGCGAATTAGATAATAGATACGTATAATTAGGGTTCCTGCTAGGAACACACGAGGCAGCCCCGGGACCGACTGATGGTGAATACCGTACGTTTGAAACTACCATAAGATTATTGTCTATTCCAGGCGCACTGATCTTGGGGCGAACTGTGTAGATGTTTCATCAGCCTGATTGTCTCTGCCTACTGGGAACTTCGCAGTGTCGGGGTCCAGAACACGCCTGCACCGTCCAATTCAATGAAGAGAGTATTTGCGGACTCATGGAATCCCTCTAACCCGGACAGATGCATAACAAATTCCAAACGTCACATATACATTTCAATTGATAATTACAACATTCAGCATCGACACGAAACGAAACGAAACGGCCAGACACGAGAGCACCCGGTGAGAAATCGAATCTAACGCTAGTCGTACACCGCCAACAATATTCTTCACTTCTTCATTCATTCAGTTCGACAACTTCAACGTGTGTATGCACCAAGACAAGTGCCGTACACGACATCTTCTAGCATGCACCGTCGTAGGTCCAGGCACCAGAAGAGCCTGTGGTTACAGCACATGTAGGCATGAGCACCACCACAAATATGACAAGAGCAAAATCAAGGACGACTCACCTCCTGGTGTCTCAGCCTAGTTCCACTGGTTCGCAGTCCAGAGACCACCGCTGGGAAGGTGTCGCATCAGCATTCGATCCCATTCACCGTTACTTGTGCCCGAGTCCAAGGAAATGGGGACATGTCATTTTTACTCACTCATATGTGGCTTTATTCCCATTGGTGTACTGTGTAAAATGAAAAGAAGCCACATTAAGTATGCGAGTGATGTATTTCGAGTAGAACAACTCACGGTGACGTTGTTTGCCCCTGCAGAGACACCGGTTGAGCTTACCGAGGTCGAAGTGGTAGTTGGTGACGGTGCCGAGGTTGTGGTAGTGGTAGTGGTTGGCGACGGTGCTGAGGTCGTAGTGGTGGTTGGAGACGGTGCCGTGGTCGTTGTGGTCGTCGCAGGGCCAGTGACGGGGAATGTAGTCCCACGAACAGTCTCAATCCACGACGATGTCGCATCAGGATACTATCCACACACGCATCAGAGAGCTCATTTCAAGAGCAAGAGATGCAGCTTTATACAATGACATACCTGCCACACCATTACACCAGCATCTGACACATTTTTGCGCATCAGTTTGCGACACTCTTTCGGAGAGTCTGAGAAGCTTACCCCATCCTTGGCCAGCAGCCTCGGCAACGCACGATGAAAGGGTCGAGGGGTCCATGTATCCGGTGCTGGCATCCGAGGTCGTAGCTGGTTTACCAATCACGAGTTTGTCAAGGCTGGGACCGTTGGCGGCGATCTGGAAGAGCGCTGTTTCGGGCCAGGTAGACGAAGAGGCCGTCAAGAGACCAGCGCAAGTGGTGTATTCTGTGGCTCCCTCTGTCGAATTTTCAGCATGTCACGTTCGAGATCATTGACTCGGTAGCTCACGGTTATAGAACTAAGTTATTTAGTTGATGAATCAAAATAATATTCGTCCATGAGATGCACCATGAACCTACTTGGATATTGTACTGAAAAAGCAATCAGTCATGACACAGGGGGTGAGATTATGTTTACTTACCCAGTCGATCAAAGATCCTACGCTTTCGTCGACAGCTAGGTAGCCTCCTCCAGACCACATGGAAGGAGAGAACCTTGTTTTCGGTTCAGCTTAATGATTATACGAACTGCTTTTCCACCTGCACTCACCATGGTGCGACGGCTATCAAATACATATCAGACATCGTTGAACTAGATACAATAAGAAACAACTTACGAGCATGGGTTAAAATATACTCTCCCTGGGGAAGTTGTGTACGAAGCTGCTGGGTGAAGCTAATGAGCCAAGTTTCGGCAGAGCCAGTTGCATTGTCAAACGCAGTAAAGTCCTAATCCCAAACGGTCCCATTAGTTGCTGCTACAACTAGAAAAGAAGAGAACTCTGGCGGCACCTCATAGTCGACGTCAATACCCTGAAGCCCGTATGTGGTCACCCAGCTAGCCATAGTGTTTGCCGTGGTCACAGCATCGTACCCCGACGAAGTCGGCGTCTCAGTAGACCCAAAGGCAGAGACGATCAGAGAGATCCCAGCAGCATTATACTCTGATAGGTAGGAGGAACGCTGGGTAGCTGTGAGCTCCTCCCAGTTCTCCGCCTCATCGACTGCACCCGAGGACAGCAAAAAGGTGAGGGCACTAAAACTACAGTCAATCGCACCACAAAATACTATCCGATAAACACTTGCAAAACATTGAAACCCTTGAGTGCGTGAACGTTAGAAACCGCCAAATCAGTATGAAGCGTATAATTCGTGCTTACTTCGAGGTCAGATGCACTAGGCAATGGATCAAGCCATATGTCATTGTAGGCCAAAAAGTAAGGCGCGGCTGGTGTAGACCTCTTTAAGAGATCACGAGCAAAGGGACTAAGACGTTTAAGTTTGTCCGTTAACGGAGCAGCATGAAGCGATCCAAACAAGGAAAACAAAACCGCAGATGCGGCGATACCAGCACGAAGAGAGACCATAGCTTGGAAGAACAGTAAGGTGAAGACACAAACGAGCTGCAGGAGTAGTTGCTGCCTGCCGCAGGGCATTAAATACCACGACCGATAAGTGGGCACCTAATAGAAAACAGGAACGATGGGAAGATGAGGGATGATGTCGTGTCACAAGACCTTCTCTCAGACGATGCTAGTGAGGCAAGTGCATTGAGGTACTGTGGTCCTGGAAGCAGGCCATTCGGTAGCTAGAGATACCAATTAGTCAGTGCAATAGCTCAAAGTGGATAGTCAGTGTCAAAGAAAACACGGCGCCATGTGGTAGGCATATAGTAAGGAGTGTGAGGATGCATGGAATTTCTCCATCCGGCTCAATGGGCGAGTCAACTTGCACAAGAGTCCACACGAACATCCATGAGCTTTACTGCTGAAATATCAGGTGACAAAGATTTTGGCACACTCAGGAGGAAGACCATATTAGGTTTCATGTAGTCTGAGAGACATCTGACGACTCGGAAGAACTCTTGGGAACGGGAGTCCTTGTGGGACTCAAGTTACGAATACAGTTGCGTGCGATGCTGAGCCACGATAAGTGAGCAACACTAAATAATGAAGACTGCAATAGTTCCTTGCCTGTGGACCATAAAGCTATTGCCACGATCTAGCGATCCAATTTGGTATATCATGCTGGCGCGTCCGACAAGCTTCGGTCTAATATTGATCACGGGATCGCCTTCCGCCGAGTTGGAGCGCGGGAACAGCCACACGTCCGAGGGATAATCATGAAAATGCCATGCGGTAACACGGTCGGTATAGATAAAGTCGGAAATTTATGTTTTGTCAATGTAATGAGTACGCATGGTACTCGAGTTCAATGTCCAATTACGTGAATGTCGCTACGGCGGCCATGATTAGCGTGTTTGGAGTTGTCGGATGATCGTACCGACGGGCAACCCGGAATCCTAGGCTAACACAGCCAACCCGAGCCTTATGCTAAGCAGTGCCACTCTCTCTTTCAGTTTTGCAACGTCCTCTGCCGTCCGTTGTTCCCGGTGTACCGTTGTTACTGCACCCAGCTCTTCATTCCCGACTATTGCTGGATCATGGAAGCCAAGGTGCTCCTTGGCATGTTGTTCAGCTTCAAGGTCGCGAGGCGCGATGTCTGAGAACGTTATGGATGAGAGAATAGAGGATATGCTGCGAAGTTCTTCGAGCTCCTGTGAATTGGGATTCTGGAAGATCAAGAAAGACCGAATCGCTGCTACTACCCCACGGAGGTTGCCAAGTTCTCGACCAAGAGGTACGCCTACGTCAGCGAAGCCTGCGTCAAAGCCTGGTTGCAATAACGCTTCTTTGCCTGCGATGATACCCTCTCGGTACCCAGACTAGGATATGAGTTGATCACGGTTGCAAGTAGAGATTGCTATGGCCTACATTGGTAAATTCAGAGGTGATCTTGGTCCATTCCACCTCTGGGATATGATCTCTGTGTGGGTTTTCTTCCCATGGTGAATCCGAGTCCATCTGTCGGGATCCCGGGTGCGTGGTCAATCAAGGCTACCGTAAGAGAGGCAATTGTCACTCCGCGGACTCTGTATGACCAAACTTATTACCCACGACATCAATACAGCAATATTTAGTACACCTCAAGTTAGAAAGTTTGATTGTCAACATCGTTGCAACCAACTTGCGAGGCTCCTCCTCTGAACTGAACTGATTTGCTTCAGGTTTTATTTAAACTGCCCCGAGATCGGTGCACAGAGCGACCCGATCTGGTCTGCTAGGCGTCTCGAGCATTGGTGACCATGGTCTGCCGGAACCCGACATCGCCGGCCTCCTCTGGCCCCAAGCCCATGCGCGAACGCGTGGCCGACTACATCACCACATTACAATCAACCATCGTGACCAGGCTCGAAGCATATGGATCAGGCCAAAAGTTCAGACGTGGGTCGTGGACCCGTGACGAGGGCGGAGGTGGTCTCTCCTACACATTCCCGCCCTCCGATGACACATCTCAGTCCATCGGTAATAGTACGTTCCTCTCCTTCCCGCCCGCCGCTCGTCCTCGCTTATCCCACCGTGCTTCACATGCAACTGACCACACCAACGGGGCAGATGACCATCCCATCGAAAAAGCCGGTGTCAACATCTCGACGATAAATGGCATCCTCCCGCCCGCTGCTATTAAGCAGATGAGCACGGCCCATGCGGCTCTCAAAGATATCGATAGGAGTCTCCCGTTTGTCGCGGCTGGCCTCAGCCTCATTATCCACCCACGTCACCCCCGCGTCCCAGGCGTTCATGCTAACTACCGTTACTTTGAAGTCCTTGACGCGCCTCTCCCTCAGCCCCGTCTACACAACCGAACTGCGCCCACTCCCGGTGATGACAACGACGACGACAGTCTTGACTCAGAACCCACCGTCCTCGCGTGGTGGTTTGGTGTCATTACTGACATCACCCCATGCTACGTCAATGAACCCGACTTTCGCCACTTTCATACAGCTCTCAAAGCCGCGTGCGACGTATGGAGCGATAGCGCACACACCTTCGTCTCCGTCTACCCTCCCTTCAAGGCATCCTGCGACAATTACCTCTTCATCCCACACAGGAAAGAACACCGAGGGATCGGCGGCGTCCGGTTCGATGACATGGACTCCGACGCGATGTGTACTTTGCTTCGTGCACAGTCCCCGGACGCGACGGAGCAGATCGTCGCTCGTTTGAGCACGCAGGAAGCCTTGTTCGGGCTCGTTGCTTCTCTTGGAGACAGCTTTCTCCCATCTTTTATAGATATTTTGGAAAGGCGGATGAATGGACCACTTGTGCCTTCCGAGAGGCGATGGCAGCTCCTCAGACGCGGTCGCACCGTAGAGTTCAATCTCGTCGTTGACAGGGGGACCAAGTTCGGGCTCGCTGCACCTGGACTGATGGTCGATAATGTCTTGGTTGGGTTGCCTCCGGAGGCGAGATGGGAGTACTGTAGCGAGCTCGGGACCGAAGACCAAGATACGGAAGAAGCTGAGATGGTAAAAGTACTCAAGGAGCCGAGGAGTTGGGTCAACTAAGGATTGGCCGAGATGCTGCCTGATTGTATCCAGAAACGAAATACATCCTCACCACAGCCTACCAACTTGCACTCTTATACCGCTCCACACGAAAATATCGCCATTCAGCGCTTACTGCCCCCTGTCCTTCCATCCAATCCTACATCTGATCTTCACTCCTCTGACCAACGGCGGCCCAGCAAATATGCCCACATCCAGCCGCACAGGGATGTCCCGCCATATGCTTCTCTCTCGCTCTCTCATTGTCGCGCCGCTCATTCTCACCATCCTCCTCCCTTTGCAACTGTCGACCCCGCATGACGGAAGGCGCTGGAAGTTCTACCATCGGACGCTCCATGTAGTACCGCCTGTAACACTCTTGATGGCCGCCGTGCGAACAAATCGAGCATTGAAAAAGGAGGGTGCGGACGGGAAGATGGCTAAAAGGTCCCGCCACAGGTTAGCACAGCGCCATGCCAGGCTGCATCCAATCACGCACCATATCGAACACCTCACCAAGACGTCCTTGCATGTGGCACATACTGCATACGTCGCTTTGACGAAGCGGTTTTTCGAACGAACGGCGACCACGGCCTTCCTGCACTTGCGGCATGCAGTGTAAATGACGGTCTCAAGCTATTGACTGGCCGTGAGACAGAGCAGACCACAAATTAGATTCGGCAGGACGTACTCTGGTCGTCATTTGCACTTCTTCCATCCGCGAATACTTGCGTATGTACGCCGCACATGTGTAGAGCCGAAATCGCACCAGCATATCTTTTTGCACAGTCGATCAGGTGTCGTTGAGCGGTACGGTTCAAACTGCACCTCCTCACCGATATAAGCCTCGACGAACTGGATCGTCCGAACGAACCCTAGTTTGAGCTCCTCGGGAACCACCAGTGCAAGCATCGCACACATCTGAACATCACCCTTATGGTCGCATCGCTTCAACACCTGATTTACCCTCCAAGTAGAGTAAAAAACCAACCTCATTCGCGTGTTCTTCTACGGCTTCCCGCAGTGCGCGCCACCCCGCTTCCTGTAGCCTACCTTCTTCTTCCACAACCGCCACCTTGCGCCGATGACTCATCTCTGCCCAGCTTGGGGGTTCCTTGTCCTCCACACCTACAGGCCCCTTGCCCGAATCCGATGGTGCCAGCTCGTTATCCTGTTCACGAAGGGAAGCAGCAATGACAGTCTCGACGCTACTTTGACTCCCCTTCCCCCCAGTCACGCCACGAGAATGGCTCGGAGAACCCGTTGGTAGCCCCGTGGACCGTCGCAGCGACGGTGACACCAATGGCGCAGCGAGGGATGCCACTGTCGAACCCCAACTTCGTCTCTTCAACCGCTTGATACTCGCACCCGAATTCTTCCGTGACCTCGAACGCGCCATCGATTGCGATTTAACCGTCATGGCACGATGCCGGACCTCCCCCTCTGAGTCATCGCTCCGTTCGCCATCTGTGTCGGAAGACACAGGGGAAGGAGTCCCGTCGTCCTCTTCGACCAGGCGTCTGATCAGTCCCCGTCTCGGATCTGGGTCAAGATCTTCCTCGTCCTCCGCCCACTGTTGCTGACCTGCAAGTCGCGACAACGGACTCGGATGCGCTGGGCCCGTCCGCCCATTGCTCATACTCCGCACCTTTGGCACGTTCGGCTTGGGTGGGGTAGGCGCTAACTCGACGTGTTCGGTCTCGCTCGCATGGCTCTCCGCGACGCTCTCACTCCCCACGCCATCCGACGAGTCCGAGTCGTCGAGAGCACCTTCGCCAACGTGTCGGAGGTTCCGGTCGCTCACGCTTGCTACACTCGGACTCTCGCTGTGTGCGCTCGTCACGCGGCTATAGACTGAAGGCCTGCGAGCGTGTGAATGAAGTAGAGAAGTAGCTGGGACAAGCACGGAGGGTCGTCTCTGCGTCGCCGAGGTCGGTGTCATCGTTGTCGTTGGAGGGAGTGCGAGCGTGGAGGGGAGTGCGACAGGAATATGACGTGGTGAAGATGATGCCGAAGAAACCGGCGTCAGGTTACGCGAGTTCGGGGGTGGTTTGGTAGGTAGAGGTAGTTGAGCATCGGGACGATGTCGTAGATGTTTCTTGTCCTCATTCGATGCAGAGCGTGATGTGGTCTGTGCATGACTATGAAGGTGACTAGCACGTGATTGAGACGGGGAGTGGAGGGGCGACGTGGCAGGCTGGATGACAGAATCGGCGGACATGGCACGGTAAGAAGCCGGTTTGGAGGCTGCTCCAGTGTTATGTATATTCACGCCTTCACTCGAAAGGAGAGCACCCGGCGCCGACACTGAGTGCGTGAGTGGATACGGTGCACCTACTTTGCCCGGAACTGGTAAAGTAATAATCGACTCTGGGACGATGTCGGTTAAAAGCGATTCCAACAGCATCCACGCCTGGGCGACACGTGCGTTCCCAGCCTGTACAGCAACCTAAAGAAGACGAGTTCCAAGTTCACCGGTGTACTTGACAAACTATACGACAAACGACGTGTACTCACCTCTGCATTTAAAGCACAAACCTCTTTCTTCTCGGTTGGCTTTTTGGGCACGACATAACCTTTTGCGAGTCTCACGAACATATCCGGTCCAGTGTTCTCGGACGGTGGCACGTGAACATACATGCCCATGTTCTGTAGACCCGGAACACGACTTTTGTCACCTAGTGCCTTTAATTTTGACTTCCGATCCGCGAGCAACCAGCGCCGATCTAAATGGCTACCAATAGAGCGCTATGAGTAGTGCCCGGAAAGAGAACGAAGGGAACTCACACATCATCATAAGGCACCTCCCATTTGCTACGTTTGTCGGCAACAAACGCCAGCGCCCCCTTCGAACCATCGACAGCGTTCCAGGATAACGCAACCCTCGGCACTGCGTCGATGGGGCGATATGAGTGTCTCAGGTCAACCTGAGAAAATGTCCCAGACGCATGCTGAACCCAGAGTGTATGGGAATCGCGGAACATGGCATCTAACACGCCTTGAGTATGGACTCGAAACCAGGCCATGAGGATGAAAGGTACCAGTTACCCCACCGTCGCAAACGCTTGTGTCTACGGTCCACTTGGCAATCCACCCGCGACGTACGTCCCAAATCTCGATCGTCTCACCTACTAGGCCATGTTTGCTTTCCGCGTCTTTCGACTCGGGTGCTGTAGCGGTTGCCGAAAGAAAACTAGGTGTGGTATTCTGCAACCGGGGACTCGCCAAGAGCTCTGCACCACTTCCCCCACTGAATTCTGCGTTTGAGACCAATGCCAATTCACAGGGATATTCAGGACGCCAAAGAACACGCCTGACGGGATATGAGGGATGTAGTACGTATGTTGGTTTGTTCACGATGTGCGATGAGGTGTTCGATCCTGCGAGATCCCAGACCTTTGCGAGATCAGACTTGGTAACAGGAAGGTAGAGACGACATACCTTTACCGTGTGATCGAGTCCACCACTGACGATCCAACTCTGTTCTAGTTGCGTAGGCACGTTGTCCGCCCCCCTGTTCGTAACCGACGTGCTGCACCAATCCATGGCCAGGATGGGCCCTGTATGCGCTACGGGCAAGCGATCTAGTTGACCACGTTGACCCATTTGCAAGTCCCAGCGATATATGGATCCATTGTCAAGACCGGCGACAGCTTGCAAAGGATGCGAAAAGGAGAGCGAGAAGACGAGGGTCCGGACAGAAGTGGGGTGATGAATCTTCATTACTGAACGCGACATGTCCCGTAAATCCTGCATAACATCAGTACAGCACAATGGACACAAATGAGCAAACGTACCCAGATACGCATATCACCATCCGCGGAGCCAGTGATGCAGTAGTAGGGGACTATGGACGAACAAGATAGCTTGTGGATAGAGCGAATGTGATTCTTGGTCTTTCTTTCTATAGGCACGTCAGTCATGAAAGCAGACAATCAGAGATACCTACCATACTTGGTGCTGCCAGACTTGTCCAAATCCCACATGATGAGATCGCCATTTCTAGCACTCGTCAGTATCTTATTGTTATAGTCTGTCGGGGGTCTCAGTTCCCGGAGCGGGTTGCATTGCAAAGAATTACGAACTGCCACTACACCATGCAACATCGGTGCTGGTACTTTCTATCTTGAGCCCACTTCCGTCCCAGAGGTTCTTGGACAGGTCAATGCGATGCCCATCATGTCCAATGCCTGACTTTTGCTCCGTGGCTGTGGTGTCCTCTGGATCTGACAAACGAAGGACGCGCAAGGCTGTTTGACACCATCGTCAGGAGACACCAAACAGAAAATGAGTGGTTGGACAAACATTCCCTTCCTGCGACCACACACCTGACACCGTCGTCACTCTTGGCCATCGTGCCGCCTCCGCTAGCGCTCACGCGTGGTAGACGTATGTTCCGACTCGGCCCTTGGTACCCATGAAAGCGTGAATCCGAGAAGATATCACCTGCGAAGGGCTGCAATGAAGGGAGTGGGGCCGTGGTGAGTATCGAGGAGCGTTTCTGGATCGTCGCTTGCATGTGTCCCAGTCGTCGCCAGTCAAGCAACACTGTTTACCGGATTTGGGACACTTCGCGACTGACAACGAAATGTGGAGACTCTGTACAAAGACAGCTAATATACATGCATTGACAGCAGTAGAACATATATAAACAAGCATTCCACCCTACAGATCATGCGAGACTCTTGAATGTATCTATGAACCTAGAGCAACAAGTGAGCACGAGGTCGAGGTAGCACAAGGACGAAGCTGGGGTATTGACATAAATAATGAGTAGAAGCGGCAATGCGAGGCACCGAATTTTTTTGCAGAGGGAAACTTGGTGTTCCACCAGGTGTCTGGCACCTCGTGAACAATCACGTCACAGGACCAGTCTTCAAGCCTTTGACGGTCGCCGGACTGCTCGTTCCCATAGCTCAAGACGAGCAATGAGGGAAACGATATTCTCCTCTGAAAACACCGGAAGTAGCGTGCGAGGCCCAGCTGGACCGGTGGCCCGCCTCCAGACAAGCTCGTCCACCGTGTCAAGGAACTTGACTGCACGAATGATGGAGGCTACATCATGTTGTCGAGTCAGATTTGGAGATAAACCCCGCAGCGACTGTGAAGAGATAGCGGGAATCGATGGGCTGGTCATTGAGCGTATGGTACTTAGTGGGAGATTCAACGAAATGGCAAGAGCCTAACCATTAGAGCATCATTCAACTTCCTCAGCCACACAAAGAGTTGATGCTACTCACACTCAGTGCTCTCTTCGCCTCATTTTCCGAGAGGGTGGCAACTTCGGTGGGTACATCTGAGGGTAGAGGCACAACAGCACTGCCTGACGATGCTTGGAAAGCCACATCTCGTGCCTCGGCACGTCCATTATCCTTGTCAGGTTCAGCCTCGTCAATATTCATGGCACTTGGGGTCCTTTTGACTTGATCGCGTGGTTCGGTTCCTAAGCGCTTAGAAACCAAAGTCCTGAGGTCGTCGTACTGGCGACGAAGTGTCCTCGTTTCCTCATGAGCACTTGCAAGCGCTGTGTTCAATTCATCAAACGAAAGTGGTTGGCGCAATATGACGGGTACCTCGTCCTTCTGCGAAGCGGAGGCAACGTCAGAACCTACTTCCAAAGCAACAAGAACTAATTAATACTTTGGCTGCCGTCGTGTTCTCAGGAATCATCGTCCAGGGTTGATTTCCGAATGTAGAGCTACGCCTATGACCAGCAGCAGGGCGTTCAGCCGACTTTGAGGACGCACAATTGGAACGAGAGGGGACCGTTGGGGACGTGCTCCGATGCGAGTGGGCCTCATCATCACTGTCAACGTCCTCAATGGACACTGCAGCCAGAGACTGCACACATTCTTTCTGTTCCCCTGGAGGTCCCGGGGCGAGGGAGACGCGATGACTATGATTTTGCGCTGCAAACATCAGCCGAATCTTATCGAAATCCAGTTTTCCAGATGGATCTCTCAATGGTTGGGAGCAAGTACCGTTCCTTGGAATTGCTAATGTGTCTTCTTCAATGCCATCCGATGCGAGGAGGTCTATGAGCGCTTCAAAAGCCTCGTTCGAGACGGTACTCTGCGACTGAGACGGTGTGGAGACCAAGTCAGACATGACGGCAGGTCTGAATTGACTCGGCGTGCCGTAATTTGAACTTGGGTTGGCGACGGAACACAGCAGTTGGGCGCTTTCAACTTGCTCAACACTCGACAGACAGGCGATGTTTAATCAAGCACTGTCAGTTGTTAAACGTACCACTCTTTCGCCCAGCAATTAGCAGTTTGACAAGAGTCACTACTTTGTTTCTTTGATATGTTCATAACGATGACTAAGGTGACAGGGCTACGGTACAAGTGTGGCCTCGGATTGTGTCGACGATGGCTCGTCGTGCGAGCGCATAGCTCAAGTATACGCCAAGGGATCATGTCAGATCTCGGTGTCCAACCAAAACCGACATCGCCTAGTCTTTCGCTGTCCATGATATTTACTCATTCAAGTAAGATTCATCTTGTCCAGGATCCGAGTAACCCTCTTGCCTGAAGCATGATGACCTGTACTTTGTACAGCAACTTCGAGGTTAGGATTCATGTCGCACTCTTTGTCAAAATCGGGTACATACCTTACAGGCAATCTTATTAGGGTGAGTCTCTCACTGTGTCATCCGGCATCCCCGTTTCCCTTTGAGCCCAAGAATGCGGACGGGTAGAATGGGCGTGCGCTGTCTGTGTGTTTATGTTTTCTGTTACCGATCCATCTGACAGCACGGCGTATGCCACATTGGATAGATGTCAAGTCGGCAGATTACTCATAGACCTATGTTCTGCAGCACCAGCAAACATTGGCGTTATCAATGTAACTGTCCCGGAGAGTTGGATGATTTCAATCAAGGGATTCTAGGATACAGAAAAGTCATAGTTTGTCCCAGTCTAGAACTCTGAATTGTCAGTCAGGTAAACCTCGCTGTCTGACCAGACTCGCCTTCTTTTTAGGAGGAGGGGAGGGACCCCAGACGCTTTGGCGCAGTAAATGGTCCCGAGAAGGAACATACAGCTTTCAGGGAGGCTATACAGTGCCCCGCCAGCTTGTTTCCAGCGCCTCAGTGGACTGAGTGACGTCAAACGAGTATTTTTTTTAGTGGTCTAAGGCAGCCTGTACTGCCTCAGGCTGAACGACTGATCGACTCCCGTGAATTAGGGCGGTGGATCGTACATACGCGTTCACTTGGTGGCTCCCCTCTCTTTCATGCGTACTTCACTTCAATCCTTAGTATGGACGGGACACGCTGTTTCTATGCACTGAAGTAAAGCACCGATGTGGTTGGGTAAGGTGTGGCAGCAACTGCTGACTCGGGACACCTGAATTTCGAATTGGAACACGCTGGTGTTAATCCCAACAGAACCATATCCTCTATCTCGGAGCAAGCTGAAGGATGCTGAACTTGATGTGCGGCAGTCTATAGAGCAAGTTGTTGTCAGGCATCGTGCGCTGACGATCGGGCGAAATGGGCCTTTGCAGGTACTTTTGATGTTTTTGGTGTCCTTCTACCCACTGCAGATAGCCGGCCCGGCTTCTGTGTCTGTAACTTATGTTTGGAACACGACCGTGGCAATACTCAGGAACTCACCAAACTCACCAAGAGAACAAACTATCCCGTTGTGCAGTCGTTTATCGGGATGGTTGGTCATTCGCTTTCCACATGCCGAAAGCGGAATTCCGCCAAACAATACCACAAGGAGCTATCAGTTGAGCTCGTCGCGTCCTCGTGGTGGGCTTTCTCTCGCGTACCAGGCGCCGACTAGCAGCAAGATGCTCTCGTACGAGGCTGTCCATGTGCTGCAGGAAGATTGCCTGTGGGTTACCATGAGGTATCATTCTTTTCTTGCACACCCCAATATGACGCGAGGTCACGTGCAAGGCATCTGACCCCTTAAACACGGGATTCTACAAGTCATCCAGGTTGCCCACCCATCAGAACGATATGGCTTTCCCATCACGTTACGAACCTCTCTCCACAGCGGACACAGAGGACGAGGTGGAACAGTTCATTCATCGCAAGAAACTCTCCAGGAAGAAGAGACTCATCCTTTACTTTATCTCCTTCTTCGCTCTTATGTACGCTTCATTCTATGCAGTGCGGCTCGCACGCTCCAGGGGTTTCCGGATAACATGCTATGGTCCGCGAAGGAACCAGAGCACCTTGACGAAACTCCCATCTCATTATACGTTGCCATCTGGGGATGAAGTCCCCTCTGTCGCTCTAGGTATGACTTTGGTTTATGAAATGGATGATCCCGCCTTCAACTTGGTCTCATACTATGATATAGGCGTATGGAAAGCTGAAAAAAGCGAAGTTGGTAATGCCGTCAAGGTATGTTGATTCATGTGGTTTTCTCGGACGATGTTAAAGGTTACAGACGGCGCTGAGTGTTGGTTATCGACACATCGATGGAGCGTGGATTTACAATGCATGTACCTCTTCCCACACATATTCGTGCGGCAGCATTGAGAATCTATCCAGAATGAAGCTGAAGTAGGACAAGCTCTGACCGAAAGTAGTGTGTCGCGCGAACAACTCTGGTTAACGTCCAAGGTGGGTCACTTTATTACGCCTGAGTTGTCGGATGTACTGATATGATCTTATTTGTCAGCTATGGAACACCTTCCATTCCCCTGAGAACATCGAACCCATCCTCGATGACACACTCTCCAAACTTCGTACTGATTATCTCGACTTGTACCTGATTCATTGGTATTTCACAGCATATGTCTGTTGTGTCTGTATTTTAACGCTGGATCTATCAGGCCAGTTGCATTCAAGAGGGATGAACAGAATATCTTGGATGAGGATTTGACCGCGGATCCCTATCCGACATGGAAGAAACTCGAGGAGCTGGTTGATAAAGGCAAGATCAGAAATATTGGTATCAGCAAGTGAGCACCATACTTGCTGCCTTCTGAATACTCGCTTAATATATGTTTGTCGAAGCTTCAACATTCGAAGGTTTGCTGACGTGGCTCTGGGCTTTCACCTCTCTCATTGCCTTGCAGGATTCAGAATTTGACATCCAACACCTTGAAGTATCAGCCGGCTGTTAACCAAGTCGAGCTTAATTTTTGGAACCCTCAACCTGAACTGCTCAAGGTCAGTTCTGCAGCATATATATCCTGTTATTCTTACAATACCCTTAGTGGTCGAAAGAGAATGGTCTTCTGCTGGAGGCATACTCACCGCTCGGTAGCAACCAACAAGTCCGAGAGAGTCTTACTGTTCCAGAGGTATGCGAGACTCTTACATGGTCCTATATTTTTGAACTTTGCTGTGTGCTCTCAGGTAAAAGACATTGCCTGCAAGCTTGGTATCACTCCCGCACAAGTAATCATATCGTGGCATGTCCAACGTGGCGCAAGTACTATCACTATGTGCGTTTTAGACAAATCTAAGCGCTAGTTTTTAGACGGTTGTTCTCCCAAAGAGTGTGACATCCCACCACA
Source organism: Singerocomus rubriflavus (assembly GCA_038088835.1). Classification (NCBI taxonomy): domain Eukaryota; kingdom Fungi; phylum Basidiomycota; class Agaricomycetes; order Boletales; family Boletaceae; genus Singerocomus; species Singerocomus rubriflavus. The sequence goes on from JBBPJS010000029.1 coordinate 29,274, forward strand.
TCACCGAGAACTTTCGCAGTGAGTTTCACTCGTTTCGAGTACAAATTAGAGAAAATTAATCAGCTTTTATAGCATTCGAGCTACCTCAGGAGGACTTTGAAAAACTCGAAAGGGCTGCTGCGTCGCACCCACCCAAGCGTGTTGTAAACCCCAGCAAAAACTGGAACCTTCCCTTTGACGTGTTCGATGGGGAGTAAGCTTTCTTGTTCTTGCGCACGCTGCATTGGATGCATGCGTTTTCCCTTGCAGTAATTAATAACACCAATATCTCCGATTCTGGAAGGAAGATTCTGTCGTCCACGAAAGACTCAGTTTCATGCAAATCGTTGAACATTTGATTATATATGTGAATGGATTTGTGTTTATTATCCTGGAAAGCCATCACAGTAGAGACATAAGGATACCTAATACAGAAGCAATGAGGGAACGAGGAAGAGTTCGCCCTCTGTGTCATCTTGCTAGGTGGTGTGATGAGTCGTCATGACTTTCCATGCTAAATTTGTCTGCGAACTTTTGTTTGCAGTGTTCTCATCAATCGCGTGATATTACGTGATGTTTTGTTTGGCATAAGCTTCCGATCCAAACAGCCACCTGGTTCGATATCCAAAACAGGAAGACAACAACCTCATATTCCATGCTGCAATGTCCTTCCAACAGCCACATCCCGACAACCCATGCCTTCGTTTTCCAGAAAATATTGGTCTTCACGCAACCGTGACCGTCGAAGCCGCAGCAAATATGCTTGCTCGCGCCGCACAACTATCTCTCACCATTCCTTATTCATGGACCTTCATCGACAAGCCTGTTGGTATGCCAGAACACGACTGGACTAGGACAACGTGAACTGAAATGTCGGTTCCATTTACAGAGGGTCAAGTCGTCCTTCTCTTCCTCTCCAACCCTGCCCAATTCCCCAATGACGGTATCCGCTACCAAGACCAAGAAACACGCTACGCACTCCCGGCCCCTGGCAATCGTGTATGTTCCATTCTGCAACATATCACAGACGATCCATATCAGTTGACTCGGAACACACCGTTTTTGTGTAGGAAATGGAAGTGGTGGAGATAAAGTATGGATTCGTGCCAAATACGCAAGAGACAAGCGCGTGGCGTCTTCGACGTCGATATCGGCTTGTCAAGGGTGGTCACCCTCAGATTACGCTCGTGCATTACACACGTGGTCCTGTAATACGTGAGTCTAGACACTCTTTTACTTTTACTTTATGTCCCGTGTTTCAGATAGCCTCACGATTCTCACTCCTTATCGCTTGGCATATTTTACGACGTTTGGAGAATAATCCATTTTCTTCTGATTTTGTTTGTTTCATCCCGGCCAAACATCGTCGTTTTCTCCACTTCAACTGTTGTAGTTTAAGCGTAGAGTGACCTTATCACACTTTTCGAGCAACGTTTCGGATATCGATATTGTCTTTTTATTGTTCTGTTTTCCGTTCTTGATACTGATATACTCGTAGAGACTGTTCCTTCTCTGTTGAATTCCCCCGTGCGGCAATATCCGCTCCGTCAAATTACAGAACCTCCCGTGTATGTGATGGGCGACAAGGCTGGTCAAAAAGCTTATCCGAGTTCCACTGGTCCACCTGCACCCCAAGTAGGAATGAATACTCAAGCGATGGGGATGAATCAACAAGGGATGACCATGGCGCCACAGGGAATGAACCCGCAATCGATGGGTATGAACGCACAGGGGATAGGGATGACATCGCAGGCCATGCTGGCACAACAGAACAGTGACATGGAGTCTCTGGAAAGACGACGGGAACGGGAACGGACTCGCGAACAGGGTAGGAGCATGGGAGGGGTGCGTTCTTTGTTCGACCGCGGTTCGTCAACAAACTGATGAGCTATCTTTTTTTTCGTAGCAACGGCCTGTTCCGCCTCGACTGGACGATGATGACTCTACAGGTGGGTCAAGTTACTGTTTATGAATGGGTGACAGGCATCTGATGTAGAGTCTTGATGTCTTAGATGAGTTCGACATGATATCAACGCGGACGTTCGCACTCACACGGTACAAACGCAACCACGAACTCACGGAGGAGGTCTTTAAAAAGGCTGCCCTTGGTAACTATCTCAGTCACCAAACCTATCCTTGGACATTGCTCACATCACGATAAGGCACTCTCGTGACACCGCCTCCACCACCGCCCGCATACTCGATCTTTAATAAGGCCGAGCTCGAGGCCAAGGTGGTGAGTGTGTCCGAGCGACGGGCCGACGCTGTGACATGGCAGCGCGACTGATCCCGTGATAGGCAAAGCTACAGCAGGAAGTCGAAGTACTACAAGCGCAAACGGCGGAACGCATAGCGCGACGGTCGGCTGCGGAAGACGCGATCCTTGCTAGCGGTCATACACCAATGGAGATAACATCCTAATGGTGGTGTACACAAAAGTGAGTTGGACAGTGGCATCGAAATATGATGTATGGTTGTTTGCGTGTATCAGTCACGTCGGCCGAACACATGGCCACCCCAAGGAACGCTTTCTCGAATACGGAGATCTAAGCAAGGGGAAGGTTCTGAGTTGGAACTTATCGGCTTCGAATTTGCCTAGTTTCAACGCATAACGTTGGTTCACTACCCCTAGGACAAGGCCGGTCAATTGATCCCGCGTGAAAAGATAAGTTCGGTGACCGCAATGACATTAGATATCCAATTGGTTGCTTTGAATAAGGATCATAAGATTGTTACAGAAGTGCAGTAGGTGTGACAAATCACGTGGGCACGACGATCCGCAGAACACTTCTATCGGCACAAACAAAGGCTCAGCTGTCTTACACTTACAGATTCAGTTCTAGGGCAATCAGTGACGGTTCCCTATCAAGGTGTTCCATCATTATCTCATTCTCATCATATACAAGCTCGTCAATCCCAGGACGACGTCAGCCGGGTTTCGTGACTGTATCTCTGATAGCAAGGTCAAAAAAACTGCTGGCATCGCTTGCCGTGCATACTCCAGATCAAGTGGACGATCGATGGTTTCAACACCTTCGACGTTGGATAGTCTAGGTATGGTGAAGGGGGCTGTCCTGTAAGAAGCCGACATCATTCTCCTTTGATTCCCCTGGACCCATAGAGGTGAAACTTTCTACAAGTGAACCAAATTGATTCTCTGCCGCCATGCCAAACGAATGCGAGGATGTTGCGGCATACCTGTGAGGAACGGGAACATCTGATTGGCGCTTCCAGCAGGGTGGACCGGCCGCTGATGGATTCGACGAAGCGCTCTCCTATGTTGCTCGTATGTAGAGGTCGCGTTCCAGTGGCAAGGCTTGCAGTAGAGGTTGCAATCGAGCATCACGAGATGACCCGAGGCAATGGGCAAGTGGGCAGCTCAGGGTCTCGCAGGCCTGGTTTATAGTTAGTGTGCCGGAG
>JBBPJS010000030.1:0-32457 GCA_038088835.1 Singerocomus rubriflavus
ATCAAGGGAAGAATTATGGCAGAGATCCATCTAGGATCTTGCAGAGTCATGATTAAGATGTGATCTCAATAAGTGATCATACCAATCTAAAAGTAAGGTAAAGATGAGAAAAGTGTGGTGATTAAAATGGAAAAGTGATCAGTGTGATGTTATGAAAGGTATGAAGAGGGAAAGAGATGTGATACACATGAAGGGTAATAGTGTAATGATGTGAAGAGTTAGGGAGGTCATATGATCAGGAATGAGTCATAAAGTATGCACTCATGCAAGCACTCATAGCAGTCATAGTACAAGTATCATATAACATTTGTAACACCAAAAGTCCAGGTTCATCTTGTTTTAAACTTTTATGTCACCAAAAGTGTCCCCAACATCTAAGGTGATAAGGTCTTCATTGTTTATGTACAGAGTGAAAAGCTCTATCTCATCATTACCTATCTCACCATCTGTTTCATAGATATCAATGGTGTCCTGATTGTCCTAGAAATTAGACAGGTGGTAGAAAGACATTCAAGCCTGTTTGGAGAAAACCAGATCATTGAGCATGGGGGTTGATGCAGACACAACATTAGAATTATTGCTCACATTGCACAACAATGGCTGCACAGCACTAATGGAGTGCATGCAGCAATGGCTTAAAGGTAAGAGGGACATGCTGCCACTAATGGGCACTGTGTCAGATGGGGGAGTGTTGATGGAGGTCAACTGATGTAGAACCTTGACTGAAAGGTGTGCAGGAGTGAGCAATGAGTGCAGCAAAGCTGCACCAGAGGTCAGCACATTGGTGGGGAACCTGATGACTGGTGCAACAAGGCAGCCACTGTTGTCAAGTAGTGCAAGGGGTGCAGCCATGGAGTCCAGGGTGTGAGCTGTCTTGATGGTGGGCTCAACACCAATCCACTAAGCAAGGAACAGTGCTCAGCATGTCTGTAGGAAAGCTGGTGGTCCATACTGGGCCATAGCAATGTGATGTGCAAGTGCACATGTGTTCTGCATAGATGACTAAGTGTTAGCAATGGTGAGCAACATTAAGGAAAAATAATTATCACCTGTGGGGATGAGATGGTTCAAAGATTCTTGCAAGACATTTGTGGCCTTCTTCTTTTCCTTGTGGCCATGTGATCCTCTAAACTTGGACTTCAACTGATCATTACTGCCCAAGTATGAACTTGACTGATTGTTCAGGTGGATCTTGGAGCTGCTCAAAGTCTTCTGAGATGAATAAGTTGGATTACATTGTGGCTTTTGCTTGACTGCTGAAATCTTGCATGCAGATAGATTTTGCTCAGAGTGAGATTGATTGGTGGCTGTGTGTCTGCACATGCATTGCTCTCAAGAGAGGATTGCTGCCTTATGAATGTTGGTGAGCATCTTGGATGTGAGGGTTGAGTCCTAAGCAAAGGACTAAGCTACAACCTCCATGGAAGGAGGGAGCTTGGCAAGAGTAATAAGTACTTGGTACTTGTCATCAAATGGATATGAGTGACTTTGTAGGTGCATGAAGTGTGCTGCCATTTTATCAAAGGCAACTGTTGGATGTTGGTCAGAGTGGATGCACAGATTAAGGAGTTGTTTGAACTCAGAGTAGATTGCAGCAATTCCAGATTGACCATATTCAGTCTTGATTGCATCAATTAAGTTCTTGCCAACATTATATGAGGTGAACTTGTACTTGATAGCCAGTGAAAGGTGTAGCCTTATGCACCCAATGATCTTGCCATTTGTGACATCCCAATCATCAATCTCCTTTTGTGTAACTCTCTGAGTTGCAAGAGAAGAACAAGCTTGAGGAATGACCCATGCATCACCTTAAGCTAGAATGTATGCTTCAATGCATTGAGCCCATTCCAAATAATTTGTACTGTCTAGAATGGGTACAGCATTGAAGAGAGCATTCAACATGTTTGGTATTGAGCATATGAGAGATCTGCAAAGAGCATCATCAGTGATCATTCTGATAAGACAAGACAGGGGCAGAAGAATATAAATTCTTATTGATCAGACTGTTTTTCACAGCCAGTTAAGATGCAGATAGTCTAATTGGTCATGCTTAAGGCAGTGGCAGACAACCACACCATTTCCCAGATTATATCTGGTGTGGCTGAGAGAATCCAATTGAGGTGCTGCCACATAGGGGTGCTTTAGGATTTGGCCTCTTGGGGCTTAAAACCTGTTGAACTGAGGTGGGAGGCAGCCATTAAGGTGCCTGCAGAGAAGGAACCTCTGGCTTACCAGATGGTTATGGGTTTAAAAACTTATCTATTAGTTTAGATCTGCAAGCTCTTGTTGAGCTATCTAGAGAAACACTATACTTTTGGCAAAGCAGTCACAAAGACTTGATGTTTTGCAGACACCATGCAGGGTCTTGCCACAGAAACCACACAGACACAAAGAGATAAGAGGAGGTATGATGTAGATGGAGGAGTAGTATCCTTAGGCCTTAACCTCTAGGAGGCAAATCACCAAGTGGATTAGACTAAGGGGGATCAGTCAAATACACCCCATATTTATACTACATGGGACTGCACACAGACCAGGTGACATCATAGATAAGACAATAGCAAGAATAGAAAGAAGAAGCAGGAATGAATACCTCATTGCTAGCATGAGGCACCAGAATGGAAGAGAAGGAAAGAAGCAATGGAAATGAAAAGAAGGCTTCTTTTATAGAATGGAAATTAAAGAGGCTATACCTCATGAGGCAGCCTGCAGGCATGACATCATTGGTCTAGGCATGATCATGTGATCAGTCATGTGACCTAGTCATGTGATGACAATAAGATAAAAGGTCAAGAGATAAGATAAGATGAAAAGAAAGAAAATGCAAAGGAAATATACAATGTTATAATAGCTCTCATATACAGGTGTATCTGTTATGACATCATGCAAATACTTGTGCTACTCTATGTTAGGCACTCATATTATGATTTTTATGACTTCTCTAGTGCACTGATTGCACTTTATGATCACATGACTTCCCTGATCATGTGACCACTCCTTTCCTTCACACATTATGCCTTCACCTGTTATGACTTCACACCTTCACTCACTTCATCCCTTCATAACTTCACAAACTCACACTAATTATCTTAGATCCCTCCACACCTCATGGTTGATGTATGCCTGTGATGCATCTTCCATTCCTTTAATCTCTGCCCATTCCTGATCAGTATGAATCTCATCTAGATTCTCTCATCTAGATCATGACCCTGCAAAATCCTTGATGGAATCTCTACCATGATTACATTCCTGATTATTCACATCTTGTGATGATCTTCCCTTTATATTACTTCCTGCAGATATCCTCACTTCTGATCTTCTTAGGGTCCTGCCTAACCTTTCCCTCATGGACAATTCCCTAATACTTTATCTACCTATATTATTAGTACCTCTATATCCTAGACCCAGTCACAGCTTGGTCTGTGCATTTCTTTGTATCATATATAAGGGGTTGTGCAAGGGCTGTTGTCCCCCAGCCAAATCCACTTGTTCACCTCTTGTACCCTGCCTGCAAAGGTGGCCTAGTGATGTTAAGCTATAGCAAGTAACAAGGTAGCTATTCACTCACCCACTCTTCATTGAGTGTCTGGGAGTGAGGCATTGCCTGGATGCAGTCCAACCACTACCCTCCTCTCTTCTTTATTTATTACTGTGTGTTTGCCAACTCAAGACTTGGTCAAGACAGAATTCAGTCAAGATATCTTGAAAGACCTTTGTTGCTTACTTGGTGAAGATATGAAAACCCATGTGATTTAAGATGGTTATCACAACCTCAAGATGATGTTATACCTGCAGATCACATAGGCATATGCTGCCAGTGCTCCTTATCATATTGACATAGTATTATTTATAGTTGTTACCTTCTTGCTTATGAGCTTGGGGAAGATTCTGTTGGGTTGTACTATGTGGTGCCCTAGGATAGAATGGCACCCTAGATCAGCTTTCAAGGTTGGCAACCTAAAGATAGCCATGCAATTACTCAAGACCCGGAATCCTTGCCCCAAGAGTCACTCATGATTATGCTAGTCTTACAGAAGCTAGTATTAGAAGGATGCAGACCAGATGCAATAGTTCTATGTCATACTGATGATGCAAGAGTTTGTCAAGGTGTTGGAGATCATCCTTTCCTCACTTCTGATTCCCTCTTCAACTGTCCAGTCATTCTCCTCTCCATTCATGGTTTTGCCCCATAGTTGATGATGCTGAATTGCCTGATGGGTTATGGTAATGAAGATAGGTAGAGTATTGTGTTTCACTTTAGATTGCTCAACAGTATCTGATGTGTGTGGGATACTAGCCTATCTAATGTAGTAGTACACTGACCTAAACTGCAGCACATGATACAGGTGTACAGTGCATGATACAGATATACAGCACATGATTATAGATATACAGTACACAATATCTGATGTGTGATACAACTGTGTGATATAACAGTTGTATGAGATAGCAGCTGAGTAGTGCCAGTTCAACAGCCTAATCATTGTTATGCTGCAGACAACATGCAACTTTTGCATCCTTTGCTCATGGTTTTTTGGTCATTTGCACTGGCTCTTGCTGTGCCCATTGCTTTGGATAGCTGTGGTTCAACTTCTGATGCAGATGTGCCTGCTATTGGTGAGCTATTGGTTCCCTTCAAATATTTGATAATTTTCTTCTGACATCTCTTTTATTTCTTCTGCATGATTAGTATATTGTAGTGTCTAGTCAGAACTGGAGCAATGGCAGGGCTCTTCAAGCATATGATGAAATGTTACACATCATCTAGTGTTGAACTGGCACTACTCAGCTGCCACCTCATACAACTTTCATATCACACAGTTGTATCACACAGTTGTATCATACATCAGATATCATGTGCTGTACATCTATAATCATACGCTGTATATCTGCATCATGCGCTGTACACCTGTATCATGCACTGTAGTTTAGGTCAGCATACTTCTACATTAGGAAGGCTAGTGTACCACACCTGTATATAAGAGCTCGTAGATCTAAACTAAATAACAAGTTTTAAAACCCGTAAACCACCTGGTAAGCCAGAGGTTCCTCCTCTGCGGGCGCCTCAGCGGCTGCCCTCCACCTCGGTTCAACATCTAGACCAGCGGAAAGTTGACCGCCACTCGAATTACCTACAGCCTACCTGAAAGCATTATGTAGACTAGTTTTCTTTGGACTGGCACGGTAGCTCATTTACCGCTATATCCTTGTGTACTAAAGATCAAAGTCATCCCCCACATAAATGCAACACCTCGCCACTTCCGTGATCCGCTACAGCATATCGTGAGACAAACCACGCATATCATGGCCTTTGCCCTTCTGTCTAGGTGTGCGAAGTGGCCGCAACGCCATCCAACATCGCCACGCTCACACACGTCCTCATGCGTGATGACGCTGGCTTCCACGGATGCGCAACAGCCTTCTCGATGTCCTTGATGCAGGCGCACTGCTCATGTCCTCTGAGAAACAGCTTATCAGCCACCCTCAGCACATCTTGCCCCCGAGCTTGTTGTGCATCGTCTCATTTGAAATGTCTACTAGTTGGGTCCTGGATGAAGGCGCTCAAACCCTCCTCTCGGAGAGGGTCTGGCTTCAGGATGTCATAGTCAGTTCCGCTATCTAGGGCGTCACCGTCTCGCTCTTCGCCCGCTCTTTCCACCTGCTCCTGCGCGACAAAAACCACATGGTTCTTAAACAGCGATTGCCTCATACTGATTTACATCACGGTCTCGTTCTTCCTTGTCACCATCTTCATGGCCTCGCTCGCAGGGTTCACGCAGATGGCGTTTATCGACGATCGTAATTATCCGGGAGGTCCAGACGCGTTCAAAGACAACATGGCTTTCATCCCAATAGACGATCTTTGCAGTGTGGCGTTTGTCCTGTACAGCTGGTTTTGTCCGACGCTTTAGTGGTGCGTAATCATGAGATTGGGATGTCTGTTGGACGGTTGACTATTTGTCAGGTGTGGCGTTTCAAAGTCATCTATCAACGGTGTCGAGTTCTAAATTGGGTCTTGACGATGTTTCCTTGCCTGATGCTCGCAGGGTCTGTGGGTCAGTAACTTAAACTCCATGTTAGGCACACAAGGTCTTATAGATGAAAAATGCAGCGACAGGAATCATGTAACTCATTCAAGTATTTACCGCAACGTCATACGCGACGAGCGGCGTCAACTTCTTGTTAGCCTATTTCTGCCTGTCGCTCGCATTGAATATCCACCTCGCGATTGCAATCTTGCTCCGTTTGCTGACATTCTGATATCACCTCGTTTCTGTGCTGGGTCCGAAATCCGGCAAACAGTACTCGTCGGTTGATGCGATGATTATTAAATCAGCTGCCCTCTGCTCTTCTGTTTCCGTCACTTTTCTCGTGTTGTTTGGGATAGACGACTCAGTGTCGCATGTGTTCATACAATCATTGATCCATTTCCAGGTGAAGTGTTTTTGAAAAGGTCCTGGAAACGAGCATCTCCTCATATCTCCCCATTACAGACGATCTCCACATAGCTCGTCGAGTTCCACGTCACGCAGGGTAAAAGATGGACAGGGGACGCATCGACAAGGATTCTAATGACGCTTGAGCCACATTCTGTAGAGTCTGGGAGGATGCAGTTCCCCTCGGTGGGCACGTCGTTTACGCTGGCCAGTTCTGAGCATGGTTAAGAACACAACCCGGACATCCAGAGACAGACTGCATTCAATGAGTTTCCTTTCCGTGACACGGAATGCAGCCTAAGCGCCGTCCCATGAGTAGTGAATTTGTATCTGGAACACGCTGAATCCCAAATATTCTTTTGTTGACGCACAATCAGATTCTCATCGTAGTTTTATCGTATTTATCAGTGGGGGTTTACTAAGTCTAGGAGTCTTGTTGAACGATGACGTTATGATAATATACGCACCACATAGCAGAGGCTGTATGCACGAAAAGTTGGAGATACCATACCACTTCTCGTGAGTGACACTCAAGGCTCTTGGAGACGACCAGAGAGTCTATCCAATCAAACTTTTGTTGGAATTAGCAAGCGCGCGCGCAGCCACAGCCACAACCGGTCCAGATGACTGCCGGTGCTCATATGGCTCAACGCGCCACCATTGCTCGCATACTGGACATCGTATGGACCATTTCACTGCCTTCATCGCGTATTCACTGTTTTTCTTATTCCTGTGTCTCGCGTATCAGGAGCTCTGCCAGCCCCTGATATCCCCTTTAGTTAGTATTCATTTACTTTCGTATATAAGATGCTTTTCATACCCAAAGCACCTCAGTCTGTTGTCGAGCGCACGACTGAGGTGAGATACTCGTTATTCAATATTACTACATATTTATAGCTAACTCGTACATAGTTACTTCTACTAGGTGAATATATATAGTCTGTTGTCGAGCGCACAACTGAGTTACTTCTACTAGTCGCGCACACCTCTCGATCAAGTGCTATTTCCCACATCATAGTACTGTACTCCACTTCAAGCCTTTAGTAGGGTGTTGTAAGTTATTACTGTTAGAACTCTGCGCCCTCTACTTTCCCTGTCACGTCCCGTATAATATGGCCGTATTGATAGTTTGTGTTATGGCCGAGTCAGAGTTCGTACAGTAGTTGTGCGTGCACGGTGCCACAGATGTGCGCGAGTATTAAGCGCGAGAGTTGAACTCTCGCATGTTGTCATGCCATGACCCCCTTTTTTTCCGTCGACGGGTCTCGTCTCTTGGCCTTATTGCGGGTTTTCATCGCACATGTCAGTATCGGATGACGCGAGCTTATATATATACCCGGGACCAACCACGATCGTTCTGATCGTACTCAAAATTAAGTACATAACCGCTTTGACATGGTGACTCCGACTTGTCAACAGAAACCGGTCAGACCTGGTGGATGCCCGTACCATAGCGATGGAATGATTCAAGGACACTCGTCGTGACTGCCAACTTAGCGGATCATTGGGGTCTGAACGCTTTTAAGGTTTGCCTACCATCCTTTAACCACATTTCTCCGTAGTATAGTAAAGCGATACTGTTTCACATCGCATCCTGCAAATCCATATCTCGTTGCAATCATTGGTAAGCCGAAACTTGGGTGACATTATAACATGGTTGCCAGGTATCAATATTATTGTTTCAAACAATGAAATGTCCGGACTGTCAGGACTTCGACTTTCATGCGGGCCTCATGTTTGCCATCTGTCGGATATCGCATTTTGGCGAGGCACCATTGAGCTGCGCTATAAATGACCATGGCTGGTATTCCCATTCACAGAGTACAGCTGCTCGCATTTCCTGAATTCGTTCTTGCATTTAAGCTGCCCAGGCTAGCAGGCTTCACCGCTTATGGGGTATGTGAACGCCCTTCTGCGCAAGTACAATATCTTGTATCATCTGCACACCCTTTTCCTCTTTACCAAGGCAGATATCAGGACGGCTCTCATCCCGCAGGTGTGCTTTGGGTCTCACTCATTGTAATGTTTTCTAACATGTTTGAAAAGACCGTCTTTACACTCGCAGCTGCTCCCGTGTGTCACCCCTCACACATCATCCACGTAGTCGCATGGATTTGGCTTCACTTGTTAACATGCAATATCGCGAACCAACTCAAAGCACCTGATGAAGACAAGGTCAACAAACCCTTTCGCCCACTTCCCTCTGGTAGAATTAGCGAGCGTCATGCCAGGATGCTTCGCTGGATCCTCGTCCCCGTGTGTCTGGTGGTCTCCGCGGCATACTGCATAGCACTCTTCTTCGCCAGCTTAGGACTCCAGGTTTTCACCACATTGTACAGCGACCTCCGCGGTGATACACATTGTCTCTCAAAGAGTGCCATTACTGCGGTTATGTACGGCTGCGCGGGCTTCGGCGGAATTCTTCTGGCAGGTACGATAGGGGCTTCTACTTCTCGCCTGTAGCTTCGGCTCATGTGCGGCTCCGCTAGTGTGTGACCGGTCTCACGTCTCCAAGACAGCCCTGGTAGCTGTTCAGCTGAGCATAGCCGTCTTCGCTTCCACACTGCACGCACAGGACTTTAAAGACGTGCCTGGAGATCGTCTGACGGGTAGATCAACATTCCCTATCATATTTCCCCATTTTGCCAGGTTATCCGTTGCACTGGCAATCCCTGTATGGTCTATTTGCCTCAGTCGCGTGTGGCGCCTTGATCTGCTCCATGCCTCGGCGTTTTTTGTATATTCTTGCTACACGGGAATTCGCTTCGTGCTCTACCGGTCGATCGACGACGACAAACGGTCGTGCAAATTTTATAGTGTGAGTACATGCTACACCGCGTGAGTCTTGTATTGATACTTTGGCCAAGTTTTGGCTTAGTATTCATCACATACTTCCTGCATACTGGCATATACGCATAGCGATCAGCAACCTCTGGTCCCTCTACTGTCCTTGCAGCTCGACTCTTTTTAGTATCTCTGGCTGACCACGGTCTTTGTGAACACTGTATTGTTATCCCTCGCCAGTCAATCGGGAGGCTAAGCCATAGTTCAACATCAAGGCAACATGATCGCGCTTATATCATGTTACAATCCCAAGACTAGCCTGGAACGGTGAACTAAGCCATCAACGAAGAATTAGACTCACTTGAATAGTCTAATGGGTCAACTTCTTTTCAGCTGTGGATACTTTGTACGATGTTTGTAGCCCATGCGCGGTCACCGCGACTAATTACTTTGTCTGTGAAAAACTCTCCAAGAGTATCATTCAGCCGTGCGATCAATTTGACGTCTTCCTCTCGTGCCTGGTCAAAGGCTTCAGGCATGTCGGAGACGGGAGAAAGGGTTTGGAAAGCGATCTGGGGAAATCTAGGTTAAGAAGACGGCGATTTGGAAAATCAGATCTAGGCACACACCATCACCGCATCAACTACGCCATCGACCCCGGTAGCGCCTACAGCAGCACACTCCTCGCCTACCACGCGGGCACCGCCACCCTCAAGGACACCCTTGCGGACGGCTTCCTTACCAATGCCGACAAGACCACGGATCGCACCTTCCCGGGTGCCAAGCGGTTTTGGCGTGCCTGTCTGTTCCACACTCGATGCTCCTTGCGCGATAGCGAGCGATTCGAACCCGTTTATGACTATTGAGCTGGATGCAGGTGTGGGGGCCGGACCACTTCCACCTAAAAGCGCGACCAAGAGTGTCTTCATAATGCGTGGAGAAAGCGAAGGGTATGTTGTTGAGTGTTGCGTCAGTAAACGGCCAAGCGTTTGGGCAGCCGCTATGCGAAGGTGTGTTGCGTGGGTTCGCGGTAGGTTGGGGTATAGGAGTGTAGACAGGATAGCAGGTAGAATTTGGTGTAGCTAAGGGGGACCGGTCATCACAGGCGTCTGTAAAGAAAGAGATCCAATGACCACGCACATATGGTTCGATAAATAAGGTCGTATTCTCCAGGATTGCACCCACGACGTCGAGCAAGACTTCAAGCGTCTTTCCTTCTACCTCGCCCTCGGATCCTTCTCTGAGTGCGTTGACAACACCTTCACCAACCCATCGTACCAAGTACGGCAGGAGGGCCTGCAAACCTGCGTCTGCACGAAGACTCGCAAGAGCAGCTGTGCGTTTGGCTGTATCAGACGCAGACGATGAGGGCGGAAGAAGCGAAGATGTAAGCCGGGTGTAATACAATTGAAGCTCCTTTGACAGAACTTGCTTCACAAGCTGATTTTGTTGAGTCACCGGAAGTCTTCCCTGTGGAGACGCGGCAGCACCAGGCTGTGACGATTTAGTATCTGTGCTTGCAGGGGCGGGCTCCTCTCTTGGAACTGCTGGAGGATTTTCCGGTACAAGAGGTTGTACTCCTTCCACGGCAAGCCAGTGTGCGGTCCAGTTCACGCCTCTCGGCATAGTGATCTTTTCTTCCCTCAACACTTTATCGAAGTCAATCTCTTCATCCTCCACGAAATACACGGTACCAGCTGAGACAAGATGTGGGAACGGAAGTGCACGGCGAAATGTGGAAGAAGCGTGTGGAGTGTGACCATACAGAGGTTCTATGTTCAAGGTTCTCAAAGCGAGGTCGATATCAGCGGAGACGAGGACCGTTCTGCGTGCATGGCGCATGTAGCGAGCAGCCTCCTACGATAATGTCGTCGGCAGTACCCAACGTAAAAGAGGATATCAGAACGCACCTCGATGACCTGGTGTATTCTGTACTCGACATCGCTCGCGAGCGCCGACGCAACCGCGTCTGGCAGATTCGTGATGCCTAGAGACTCGGCCACATCCTATGGGGTCGTTCTCAATCGCTCAGTCTCGCCGAAAGATGGATCGCGCGCACTTTGACGGAATCTGCCTTGTAGACGCCTGCATGGTGTGTCTGCGTCAACTTGGACTTTGGTCCAGGTTTGCTCATGATGTTGAGCGGGGCAACTTGAACGACGTTCCGAATAAATCCACTCCACCGCCACCGCGCCAACTTCGCTCAGAATCTTCCTGAGAACCACCCCATCATGTCATTTCTCGCTCAACGATACTCTATCACCGGGCGTAGGGAACCACATGGTGTGCTCGATAATACACAAAGTACGACTCAGATTGAATCTCGTTGTTATCGGTGGTGTATGCTCGTGTCCGTCGTTACTTCACAAAAGTGAGACCATCTCAAAACGCGCTGACAAGAACACCGTCAGTTCGTCATGGAGCGGCACGATATGGTAGCCCTGACATGGTTAGTGCATATGTGCATGGATGGGGATGGATTTTTCATCATCCAAGGATAGTATTCTCGTACTTTCGAATTTCAAGGGGAACAATTAATGCTCCATATCAAGCTCTTGAGGTTAACCATGGCACGCTTGTGGTTTCAGCATCTCCTGAGAATTATGGTTTTCCGTCTTTAAAGAAATAGTGCGCCAATGGACAGTTACCCCACTGCGGACCTTTGTCTCTGGTTCGTAGGGTCTAGTGTTTGCACCGCTGACAATTTCAGTACACGCTTTCGCTCTCGTCTCTCGAGTGCCGCAATCTTTTTTTGTGGTTGTTGTTCTACCCAGCAGGATTATTATGTGTCCCTAGCAGCTGATACTGGCATCTCTGCCCAATAGTGCATCGCATGAATCCGCTGGGAGTCATACATCGAGCAGTGCAGAGAGGTTGTCCATCTCCTTGTGCTGGTGTTCTCGCTGGCTAAGGTCCTGATCCATATACCCGAGATGGCGGCTGAATGAACGGGTTACGGAAATCTGCATCATCCGGCTGTTTATGTGGTAGGTTTCGAACTTTCTGATATAAACTCATTGGGATCAGAATGAACGACCACGTTTCTTATAAACAAGCCTCGTGAGTCGTCTTCGCCATCAAACCATGAAGTTTACGGCAAGAAGCTACAGAGTAGACCACCTGTTTTACCAATATTACTGCTGGACAAGAGTGCACTTCTCCGCTCCGCCGTTCAACGTTTGCTTCTAGGACCATCGGAGCCCGGGAATTCCACCGCGATAGTCGTAGGGGTCACTGCAGTGTTCTTGCACTGACCCCCCCATCGGCATGTATCACGTTCAGCGTTGTCGTCGGATTCATCGATGCCAGCCGATGTGGGGTTCTATTGTCTCTTCGCCCTACTTGGACAACAGACTTCTTTCTATCTTGTCGATCAAATGACGTGTCATGGCTTGCCAGCGTTTTAAAACGTACAATTCTAGTTGCACCGATGATCATATATGGCCCAAAAGTGACGCCTTGATTGGATATAAGAGGAAGACAAGTAGTTCGCACTATCAACACGAACTGCAGCACTCGACACGCAGCTAGCACGCGAACGGTTGCAGGGCTTTCGTTGATTAACACTTGTTACAGAGGGAGGCTGTACGCGCAAATATTTGCTCATTTCTCGAGCAAATGGATGTTCCGTATGAAGTCGCCTCATTCGACGAGGCCCTGTACAAGGAGTGGATCGACGATATGGTGCGACGTGGCTACTCGATAGACGTTAATCGATTCAGTAGACATAATGTCGCCTATGCAGCAACTGCCGGTGGACATCTCCACTGCCCGAATCAGATAGGGATTGCACTTTGCACGGTATACGCACTCTTTGTGGATGACGTGATTGACCATTTCCTGGAAGTGATACCCATATTTTATCTTTTCAATGACCGACCCCATGGCAGAGGAATCACAAGGATGCTGAATTCTGGATGCATCTGTAGATGTCGTCCGTCTGGCCTCGGACCTCTATCAATCTATTGCGTCTCACCTGATTGCTACATCGATGTTGAATCTCGTCGCTGCCTATTTACTGGAGTACGAGACAAGATCCATGGAGGTATCACTGTAAAAAATTAGCTTTGAGAATATGTGACTGACGACGAAGAGTAGACTTCAAGCGTCGCACAAGAATATCCCACTTTTCAACGAATCCTGTCTGGTAGCAGGATCGCTTTTCAGGCAATTTTTAGAGCTGGTACTGTTCATGAATAATGTCAAATAGGTACTTGACTGTGTCTCGCGGTGACACTGCTCATGACTTGTCTGAATGATTTATTGTCTTTTTACAAAGAGGAGCGAGCAAGCGAGACAGCCAACCAAATCTCTACGCTAGTTACTGGCGCGAAGGTATCAAAATTGAATACACTCCATGAATTGACGGAGGCAGCAATCCAGTTTTACAAACAAAAATGTTGTCAAAGTACTGGAGGGACCCCCAGAATCTTGTGAAGCATTCAAGAGTTGGACGGGTGGGTATATTCGCTTCCATACACCTCTAACAAGACATCAGTTGGGAAGTTTGGATATAAGCAGTGTCTTGTACTCAGCTGACTGAGCATACGATCCAATAGGCGAACAAGCATACAGTCGTCATATACTCTCGGTGCATACAATAATGATTTGAGTCAACAGTTGCCAGATGTACGGTATATGAGTAAATGTAGGTCGCTCATGTATCTAAAATTGACCTCTGGATCTCATAAAGTACTTGCTGATCGCGGTCTGTTGGTGGAGCCAAGAAAAAGCTAAATGTGCAACGTCTGGGTTGCCTGCCATGCCAGTGCTTCGTCGTTTGATCGAGGAGATGGTGAAAGCGTACTGATAACGTGATGACGATCACCATATACACATGTAGAATACAAGGTAGTGGTCAATTTGGTGAGAGCTACTAGGGCGAAGGTCGGCCACTAGTTCTAGTCTAGTTCCCTAGCCACATGCTAGCTCATGAAGATCCTGCATACTTATCATCACTAGAAAGACATGACAATTCTAGCCATGCTGCCAAGTTTTGGAGGTGGACTTTGACTATCTGGGGATGGAATTCTCATCATAGTATTGATGTGGGAGAAGCCCAAGTCAATGATATTCTGCATTAGTACTCAAGCCTAGGAGTACCAACTGAGCAATCATTTGGGAGGGATTCTGATAGAAATATACACTTGATCAGGGATGCAGGCACATGACTAGCAAAGATTCTCTCAGTCATCATGCGATGCAATGGACTGAGGTGCTTGAGTGTGAGAGACATTGTTTTTATACTACCAAGTTTTGTATTGTATTGTAAAATGAGAGGGGTGAGAGAAGGGTCAAAAACACAGTGTCTGTATAGTAAGTGTCCACAGGGGCAGGGAAAAGAATGTAGGTACCCTGTGTGGCTGGAATGAAGGGTCTGTATGATGTACTTTGTGTCTGTATGAAGAATGGTGGTGCATCAATGACAGCAGTGATCAGTTGAATGGATTGTGGCCTGGGCTGTGTGTGTGCTTGGTATCCTGACACTCCCCCTCAAGCCATGCACAGTCCGAGTTCTGACATGAAGTGTTTGACTTTCAGAGAGGGGAGGGCCTTGGTGAGTGTGTCCATGACCATGTCATCTGTGGGACAAAATACAAGTCAGATTTTACCATTGTTGAGCACCCAGCAAATAAAATGAAAATGAATGTCTATGTGCTTAGTGTGTGCATGATATTGGTGGTCCTTAGTGAGTACAATCACTGACTGGTTGTCTGAAAAGAGTGTGGTAGGTGAGTTGGGCATAGTGAAGACTTCACCTATGAAGAAGCACAGCCATAATGCTTCTTTCATCACATGCATTGCTGTGATGTACTCACTCTTAGTCATTGACAATGAGATGATTTCTTGCTTCTTTGATGCCCATGATACAGCCCCTCTGTCAATCAGGAAAGCATATTCTAATACAGCCTTGCAATCCTTGGCCATACTATCATCAGCATCTGTGTATCCTTTTAGTGACTTCTCAACTCCTCCATATGTCAGCCACAGATTCCTTGTCCTGATTAGATACCTGTAAATGCATCATACAGTGTCCCAATGGGGCATCTCAGGGTTGCTGCTGAAGTGCAAAACAGTTGACTGTTATGACATCACATTCACCACTTGTACTTTGTGTTATCAAGTGTGTGCATGACTACTCCCAGCATGCTTTGTGTTAGTGCATGGGCATGACTTCTCATGATCACGTGACCTTCAGGTCACATGACTTCCTACATCCCTGATCACATGACTACTTTGTCCCTTCACACTTTCATGCCTTCACCCTTCATGTGTATCACATCTTCAATCTCTTCACCTCTTTACAACCTTCATGAACTCACACTAATTATCTTAGATCTCTTCACACCTTCATGGTTGGTGCATGCCTGTGATGCATCTTCCATTCTTTTCATCTCTGCCTTTCCTGATCAGTATGACATCTCATCTAGATTATCAATCTAGATCATGACCATGCAGAACTGTTGTGAAACCGAAGAGTTCCATCTACTCTGCCAACAAACCCAACCAACCCAGCAGATGACCAGGGAACAATATGATGAATCCTTGAGATATAAGGTCCGGATGGAAGGATGCTAGAACAGCAGGAAGAGGAAACAGAATAAGGAGAGGACTGAGTTGGACTATCTTCCTATATGATATCCAGGACTACTCTTGCAAGTCCTTGATAATCATGGTACTCTTGCAATCAGGTTCTGTCTTCCTCCTAATACTAATACCCTATGGTACTAGCATAATTGTGTTTGGCTCTTGGGGTGAGGGTTCTGAGCCTTGGGTAATTGCATGGCTATTCTCCAGATTGCCATCCTTGAAAGCAAAGGCAGTGCCACCATCGATACATGGATCTGTATGAATACCCCAACATATGTTCCAATAAGAGATGCAATGCTACTCATGGCTTAAATATCTGTGTGTCCATGATTCATAATATGATAAGGGTCAGCAGCAATGGTAGCTTCTATGACCCGCAGGTATAACATCATGGGATGGTATGATGGAGTCCCGATCATGTGGTCTTTAGTAGTTTCTGATATGGTTCTTGATACAATGAATGTCTTCTGTTCTTCTAGGTACTGGGTTCTGTACTAGTGCTTGAATGAGCTTGCTGACTGGCCAATATGTTGGTGGTTCAGTACTGTCAGAATCAATATATGATGGTTCGATGAAAGGAGGGATAAAGGTTAGCTTTATCTTCAGACATCTCACCCCTAGGGCTCAATGAAGAGGGCTAGGCAAATAACATCTTTTACTTGAACTGTTGTCACTAGGCCACCTTGGTAGGCAAGGTAGGATGTGAGGTAACAAGTGGATTAGGCTGGGGGAACAGCCTGTACTCATAACCCCACTACTTATATGTTACAGGAATGAGCACAGACCAAGCTGTGTCATGGGTCTAGAGTATACATGATTAATGCTATTGGACTACTAGATTAAAGGGAAGGATCCATAAGGAAAACATTAGGCACTTCATATATTAGAATGGAAGAGTGGATATGAAAGTGCAGGGAGTAGGGTAGAGGAAATGATCAATCACAAGATGTGACTGATCAGAGAGAGATTGTGGCAGAGATCCATCTAGAATCTTGCAGGGTTCATGATTGAGATGCAATCTCAATACATGATCATACTGATCGAAGGGTAAGGGTGGAGATAAAGAAGGGGATTGAGATTAGAATGGAAGATGTAATTGGTGATGTCATGAAGGGTGTGAAGAGGTGATAACTGTGATTGTGATCAATGTGAAGGGGTGAAGGCATGACGATGTGAAGGAAATGAGGGAGGTCACGTGATCAGGGATTGTCATAAGGAAGTACTCATGCAATGCAAGCATGCAGTCATTGTACAAGTATCATACACAATTTGTAACAAGAACCCTTGATGGGATCTCTGCCATGATCTCTCCCCAGATCTTTCACATCTTGTGATCAATCTTCCCCTCTATATTAAACTCTGCAGTCTCATGTCTGCTTCTTCCATTCTTAATGCATGAGGCTGCCTAATCTTTTACTCATGGACTATTACCCTTTACCCTAGAGCCAATAGCAATAATAGCATATACTCTAGATAGTAAGTCACAGCTTGATCTATACACTCTCCTGTAATGTATATAAGGGGTTGTGCAAAGGCTGGTGTCCCCCCAGCCAAATCCACTTGTTCATCTCTCTCACTCTGCCTGCAAAGGTGGCCTGATGATGTTTAAGCTATAGCAAGTAACAAAGTAGCTATTTGCCTACCTGGTCTTCAGACTGCCTGGGAGTGAGGCATTGCTCAGATGTGGTCTCACCTTTACTCCTTCCCTTCTATTCTTATTCTGTGTGGTCATGCAAGCTGTTATGTACTGAACTGGATGGGACAGTATGTAGCCCTTGAGACAAAGCATAGTCAATGGGTTAAAACACATAGTCTTAGATACGAAGGGTTTAGAAGGATGTAGCAGCGAGCTATCCTTTAAGGGTTTGCCCGACGGATGAAGTCTTGGGCATGCTGGATGAGGTATGAGTGGGTAGCAAGTAGATTGCTGGATATACAGTGTACAACAGTACAAGGGAGATGAAAGCTAAAGTACAGTATGGTATGTGCTGGGTATGTATAGGTTGTCCATTGTGCACAGACCATGCATGAGGGCAGGTGTGGGAGCTGCCTAAAATGTTGGTAGCCTATAGTGTAAAGTCTGCATATCAAATGAAGTGAATGCTGATGAAGATGAGACCAAGCTGTGCATGGAAATGAAAAGCAGAAAAGAGAAGCATAGGCAATGGTGTGGGAATAGGATTCGAATGAGTCAGCATTCGGGGTTGAAGCATAGAGGAAATGTAACATAGTGTCGACTACTAGTATGTAGTCATGGTGTTTAGTGAGTGTATGAGGTGAGAATAGAAAAGATGTAACATTACCCCCTTACTAGGATTGAATGACCACATGATGATTCCCTATGCCCAACTGTAGCTTGTGGATTTGTGTACAGGGGACTCAGTTATGTTACCATATGCAACGTCATCATAGACATCATTTCTGAAGTCAACTAAGTCATTGTGCACTGCTGGGGTGTCAACAAACCAAGATGGAGGGGGGTTGTGGATGGTGGGCATATGGGGCCTGGGCCAGGGATGGCCTCATTGTCTGGTAGTATGGCATATCAGGGAGCTATGAATAGATGGAGGGTTGGATGAGTTGTGTGAGGAAGTGGAGGGCGATGGTGGTGGTGAACATGTGGTGGTGAGGTTGATGGGAAGGATGGTAGATCTGTGCAATGAGCATTGCTTCTGTGAGTGGCTGGGGCACCACAGCATGCAGAACAGACATTGATAAACTAGGCAGTTCACCCATATATGGCTAAGACAGTGGCATTGGAAGCATGCCTCATTGTAGCAGGGATGACTGGGGGGAAGGACCACTTGTCCCTGCATGTCAGTTCAGTAGGTTTCGAGGCATTTGACAATCATCATCTTGTCGAAGGTGAGAGGTGTGGATGAGGCTGTAGGTGATGCCACTAGGGTAGACGTCTCAGTTTTACTGGTAGGGAGATTGTGTAGGTATTCATCAAGCCCATTGAGGAACTCTCTGAACTCCATCTGATATGCCATTTCTAGTGGGGAGTTTTCTAGGAAGACCACAACTGATCCCATTATGGATATAAGAAATGCACACATGGCATTGGAATTGTCATGGGTGTGAGAGGTGCTGGTATGGAGACATTGAAAAGCAAGGAATGCAGTATACAATGACTGTAAAGGGGAGCCCATATTCAGATGGACTTTGATGAGGATGGAAAGGCAGGTGTCCTGAGTGAAGGCTTGGATATGGAGGGCATAGTTGACATCATGTTGGCCATTTCACATTCTGTGGGCATAAATCGGTAAGTCTATGGAGAGGATTCCACATTGCAGAGAAGTGTCAAAAGCATTATTAATAAAAGGGTTTGTCTCCTCCTCATGAGAGGAGATGACAGCTGAAGATGAAGAGTTTATTGCAAGAGGAATATGTAGTGATGACATATCAACATCTGTTCCAGGTTGGGGTAGTTCTTGGAGTGGGTGGATGATTGGGGTAGCGACATCTTCATTGGCAAGGTTGTGGTTGGCATTGGAGGGGTTCAGGGACATGAAGGCAAGTTGGCAGCTGTGAATATAGTAAGTGATGGTGGGTTTTTAAGGGAAAGAGATGTTTAGAGGTGGTAATGGTTTTTATAGTCAAGGAGAAGGGTTTGGGCATGGGATAGATCTGATTTCAGAACCCATGAGTTATCATCAGGGGTGTATTCCTTCCACCTAATCAGGAATTTGCAGGAGGATGGGATTTCATGGTGCCATACTATCTTCTCAATTTTATATTCTTCTTCACTGTTTATTAACTCCAGAATGGGTGGGCTAGGCATGTTGTTGTTAGCTCTGAATGAGGACAGAAGAGAGGTGTGGAAGATGGGATGTATTTTCCAAGTTCTGGGTAGGCAGAGTTTAAATGTGACCAGGGATAACATTTGAGTGATAACAAAAGGCCCTTCTTTTTTGGGGGTGAACTTCAGGTTGGCAACATTTTGCTTTAGGTTAATGGCCTCTAGCCAGACCTTTTCTCCTTTTCTAAAGGGGGTGTATCTTATCTTTTGTCATGTCTGCATTTTCATGCATGCTAGGTTGTGGGCAGCAACTGCTTTATCTTGTGCTGTGATGAGATTCTTAACTTGCAGGTCCACTGATGGATTATCTGTGGATAGAGGTATATTAGGGAGAGGTTTGGGTTTGTAGCCCATGAGGAGGAAGAATGGGGATTTCCCTGTGGTGGAGTGGAGTTGGTGGTTGTGGGTAAATTTGGCATGGGTGATTGATTCTGTCCAGCTGGAGGGATGGCTTCTGCAGTAAATCTGGAGGTAGATTTTGATTTCCTGGTTTACCTACTCTATTTGACCATCAGTTTGGGGATGATATGCTGTGGACAATGCAAGGTCATATTTTAAGAGCTTTCCCAATGCTTGGGTGAAGCTGGATGTGAATTGTGGGCCTCTGTTGGATATGATTTTGTCATATAGTCTGAACCACTTGTATACTGATTCAAAGAAAAGAGTGGCAATGTCAGCTGCTGATGCTGACTTGTGAGTAGGGCAGAGAATTACCCCCTTTGTAAGGCCATGGTTGACCATGACCAAAAGAGAGTCAAAGCCATTGGATGGAGGTAGATTGGTGATCAGGTCGCAGCTGATTTGCTGGAATGGCCAGGAGGCCATGAAAGGGATAGGGACCAGTGGCAGTGAGATTGGGTGAGTGTTGGCCTTATTAACCTGGCAGGGGACACAGTGATGGATATAGGAACAAATGGCAGAGGCTAGGCTGGGCCACCAGTAGTGTTGTGCGATGGGTGCAAGGGTTTTATGGTAACCAGAGTGACCAGCAGAGTCATGATCATGGTGGTGACACAGGATGGTGGAACAGAGGCTGGGGGGAATAAAGAGGTGCTGCTGGTAGGTGAGGAGCCCATCATGAGCTTGGAAGGAGGTGAGGTGGGAGTGGAGGGCAGTGGATGTGGAGGGATCAAGATGCTATAAGAGATCGATTGTAAAGGGGCCAGCCACTGTTGCCTTATGCAGCAGGGGTTCTAGCATGGAGTCTATGAGGTTGACGAAGGTGGAGGGTGGTAGAAGAGTGACATGGTCATTGTCAGCATTGAGGTGGCCATGGTTGCTGTGGTGGGAAAGAGCATTAGGTGCAGAGAGTTGTATACTAGGGATATGTTGGAGTTGGAAGTCAAAGTCAGTGAGGTTGAGGAGCCAATGCACCTGGCACTGATTGAGTTTCTGAGTCTCACAGAAGTAGGTTAAGTCTTTGTGGTCAGTAAGGATAAGTGTGGGTTGGTCCAATTCCTGGAGGTAGTGTCACCATGTTTTGAGTGTGTGGATGATAGTGAGGAGTTCCCTGTTGTAGATATCATAGTTTCATTCTGCTAGGGAGAAAGACTGCGAGATATAGGAGCAAGGGTGCAGTTGCCCATCAGTGCCTGTTTGCATGAGCACTCCACCCAATGCAACAAGGGAAGCATCAGTGGCAATGGTGAATGGTTTGGTGGGATCAGGAAGAGTGAGGATGGGTTGGTTGAGAAAAAGGCATTTTAGATGTTCAAAGGTATTGTTGCATGCTGGGGACCAGTCCCAGGGTTGGGTTTTCTTTGTTAGGTCAATGAGGGGTCATACGAGGTTGGAGTATTCTGATATAAACTTCCTGTAAAAGTTAGTGAATCTGAGAAATAATCATATATCTTTGATGGAGGATGGTGTGAGCCATTTTGTGATGCCATCTAATTTTACTGGGTCCATGGCAACCATGCCAGGGCATACTACCATGCTGAGGTAATCCACCTTGGTTTTGTTGAAATCACATTTCTTGAGTTTGAGGTGGAGATCTAGGTTTCACATGCATTCCAATACCTTAATGGTCTATTGATTGTGTGTTTCCTGGTTGGGGGAGAAGATGAGCAAATTGTTCATGTATATTACTAACCATCCTTCCACAATAAGGTCTGTGAAGGAATCATTCATGAACTGCTGGAACATTGCCAGGGAGTTAGAGAGACTGAAGAACATTACTATTGGCTTGTAGAGCCCTTTGTGTGTGATGAAGGCCACCTTCCACTAGTGGCCTTCTTTGATACAAACATTGTTGTATCCTCAGCATATGTCAAACTTGGTGAACATGTTTGCGTCCTTCAGCTTGTTCATGAGATTGGATATTAAAGGTAGAGAGTAGGCATTTTGAATAGTGTGCTGGTTTATGTATTGGTAATCCTGACAAGGTTGCAGCTTCCTGTCTTTCTTTTTGACAAAGAAGAATGGGGATGCTTGTGGGGATTTCAATGGTCAGATCTTGCCAGAACAGAGGTTCTCTTCCAGGAACTCTTCCATTGCTTGTTATTCCTTGGGGTTAAGGGGGTAGAGTTTGCCAATTCAGGGTTTGAAGTCTGGTTTGAGATTGATCTCATGGTTGTAGGGTGTGGACAGGGGGAGTTTGCTGGTTGAGAGTTCATTGAAGACATCCTTGTAGAGGCTATATGCTTCAGGGAGGGATATCTTTGGTTTGCTTTTTAGGGTGTTGATGGCGAGTTCGGTGGAGGTGGTAGCCTGGATGAATCTTTGCCCAATCTTAATGACCCTGTTGAGAGGGTGGACTTTCTTTTGGGCGAGATGTGTTATTTTATCTTTGGGATTTCTGCATCAAAGATAGTTGAACAAATAAGGGGTTTGTTTCTTGGTGAAGTTTACATGTTTGATCTTGGGTGCATTATGTTAGGCATTGTTTTTATAGTATGTTGTGGATTGATCTGTGTTGATGGGGATTTTGACCACTTTGATTTTCCAGTTTATCCTGGGGTTGACATTTTGAAGCCAGGGGGCGCTGAAGATTACATTGTTTCCTCCACAGTGGATGATGATGAACTTGATAAGGTGTAGTAGACCTTCGATGTTGATGTACATTATGGTGGAGTATTTGGCTACTCCTTGTTTATTGGACGATGAGTCAACGTTTCAGATGGTCATGAGGATCTTTAGTCTGGTTAAGGGAAGATTGTTCCTTTTGGCATAATGCCAGTCTATGCAGTTGATTTCGGCTCTGCTGTTGATTAGAGCCCTTGTGTGGATGCTTTGGGTTTTGGACATGAGTAACATGGTGAGAACGGAAAGAGACTTTGATTCTTTCATTGCTACTCTAGTGTACAATTGTGAAGGTTTAGTGTGCATCGTGGACTGACCTCTCTTTAAAAACCCTTTACTCGTTGTACTCCTGCTGTCCCCTCATCTTCATCTCTACTGTTGCTGACCTCTTCAAGATGGGGAATCTTGGAAGAGATCACACAAGTCTTCTTCATTAATGGAGGGGAGGTAGCATCCTTGTTTTTTGGGCATGCAGTGTTGAGGTGGCCAGGTTGTCTGCATTAGAAACAAAGTTTTAGATCCATACACCTTTTACATTCTGCCTGGGTGAGCTTGGCTACGTGGATGTTGTCTATGTCCATGGCATTCGAGTCTTTGGCAGGTGTGCAGGTGGGTTGGAACAAGTGGATTTGGCAGGGGTTTCCTGCCTGTTGAGTGACACAGTTAGTGCACTCATTCTGGGAGATAAAGGCAGCTGCTCAGGTCTGCCATTCTTCAATGGTGGTGGGGACTTCTCCATCCCATATATTCTTCGCATGATTGGGATGGGGATGGTGGCAGTGTAGTAGCTGATGAGGATGTGATTTTCCATAATCTCAGCCTTGGACTTCCTGGTTGCAAACAGGGCATTATATTTGTGGATTCAAGGTTTATACTCCTTCTTTTTGGCATTGTATGCCATTCAGGTGGTTGCCAACCAGGAGATAGCATCAGCTACGACCTGTTGGTTCTGATAAGCTTCCCTGAAAAGTTTAAGAAAGTTACTATAGGTCCCCATATTGATGAGGCCAGTGGTTAGATCGTAAGCTTTGATCCTAAAATTTTCTGCCCATGTTGCAGCAGATCCCTTGGTTATAAATGAAAGCACAAATGCAATCTTCTTGGCTGAGGTGTTGTACACCTCTTTGTTGATGGTAAGATAGAACATTACAGTGTTTAGCCATGGTATGGCTTTTCTGTAATCTCCATCAAAGGCTTTGGGGGTATCAAGTCAGAGCTCGACTGGTTTGGCTGTGGAGGACATGGTTGATACAGTGGTAGAGGTGGTGACTGTGGGAAATGGGAGAACTTGGGGTAACATTGGTGGTGACAGTGGGGTAGGGCTTCATGGGATAGAAGCCTGGGCACTGAGGGTATGACTTAGTTGGAGAGCTAATTGATCAGCCACAGGATTCGACGGAGTGATGTTCTGATCAGACTCTTCTTCGGGAGAAGACTGGTCTTTATCTTCTTTAAAAGACTGCAGGTGGTTTAGGGTATGATTAGTGTGTGGTGACCACCAGGGGTTAACTATGGGACAAGGAGGTTGTGATGTGGTGGTGGTTTGTGCATCCTAGCTGATACTAGACATAGAGGAGAGCTTTCATCTTTTGTTACATACTGAACTGGGCAGAACAGCACGTAGCTCTTGAAACAAAGCGTGGTCAATGGGTTAAGACACATAGTCTTAGATATGAAGGGTTTAGAAGGATGTAGTGGTGAGCTATCCTTCAAGGGTTTGTCTGATGGGTGAAGTCTTAGGCATGCTAGACGAGGTATGAGTGGGCAGCAAGTAGATTGCTGGATATACAGTGTACAACAGTACAAGGGAGACGAAAGCTAAAGTACAGTATG
This sequence comes from Singerocomus rubriflavus, assembly GCA_038088835.1. Taxonomy (NCBI): domain Eukaryota; kingdom Fungi; phylum Basidiomycota; class Agaricomycetes; order Boletales; family Boletaceae; genus Singerocomus; species Singerocomus rubriflavus. The sequence goes on from JBBPJS010000030.1 coordinate 24,469, forward strand.
GTATGCGCTGAGTATGTATAGATTGTCTGTTGTGCATGGACCATGTATGAGGGCAGATGTGGGAGCTGTCTGAAACATTGGCAGCCTATAGTGTAAAGTTTGCATATCAAATGAAGCAAATGCTGATGAAGATGAGACCAAGCTGTGCATGGAAATGAAGAGCAGAAAAGAGAAGCACAGGCAATGGTGTGGAAATAGGATTCAAATGAGTCAGCATTCGGGGTTGAAGCATAGAGGAAATGTAACATAGTGTTGACTACTAGTGTGTAGTCATGGTGTTTAGTGAGTGTACAAGGCGAGAATAGAAAAGATGTAACACAAGCTCAAGCTCTGATCAAGATGAGTCATGGTCAAGACGCCTTGAAGCCAACATTCATTTGAAGTATTGCCCATCTTTGTGAGGGCACTAACTGGATGTAGAAACTCCATGTGATGCAAGGTCTTATTGCAAGAACCTACAGATGTTATACCTGCAGGTCACATAGGCGTATGTTGCCGGTGTCTCTTATTCTATTAACAAGGTAGTATTTATAGTTGTTCCTTCTTGGCTGTGGCCTTGGAGATGATCCCATTGGGTATACTATGTGGAGACTCTGGGATGGGGTGGCACCCTTGACCAGCTTTGAAGGTTGGCAACCTGGAGATAGCCATGTGATTACCCAAGACTCAGACTCCTTGCCTCAAGGGTCAACTATGATTATGCTGCACTCATAGGATGCAGTATTAGAAGGAAGCATGCATGGTGCAATAGTCTGTTGCAGTACTGACGATGCAATAGTTTATCAAGAAGTATGAAGATCATCCTCCCCTTATTCATGAACCCCATATGCTGTTCTAGCATTCTCTCTCTCTGTGACTGCTCAAGGATTCAGTTGATGATGCCAGATTGCCCAATGGGTTATGGTGATAGAAGATAGGCAGGGTTGTGTATAGTGTTTCTCTGGTCACTCAACAGTTGACACTGTGTATGAAATATTGGGACATGTGCCAAGTGCTGTGTACATTAGCAAGCTGATAGCTTCCCAATATGGGATGTGCTGCATCTGTGCATACTCTGTGACTGTTGTGGGTGATTGAGCATTGGTGAGCTTGATGCTGGGTTTCATTGATGTTGACACAGGTTTAAGTTCATCAAATCCAAAACAGTGAGTGATGGACTTGAGGTAGGAATGTTAAGAGAGTGCAATGATGTGATTGTTACAGTTTTGAGTGACCTAAATGCCTAGTAACCAATGTAATTCACTGAGATCCATGATCTTGATGTGCCTGTGAATTGACTCCTTGAATTCAATAATGAGAGTGATGGTGGCTGTGGCTATAGTGCAGTCATCTACATGGATGACAATAATGATTAACATCCCTTTTGGTTGCTTGACAAACACTGCTTGATCAACTTTACATTGTTTGAAGCTTAGATCCTTGATGAGGATCTCCACTAGCTTCTGGTACCATCTGCAACCACTTTGCTTTAGTTCATATAACATTTTGTGTAAATGGCAGACTCAGTGGGGGTGATTCAGGTCAGTGTATCTGGGCAGCTGCCACATGTAGATGCATTCATTGTCTTGTAACTCACCATTAAAGTATGCTCCTTTAATGTCTATTTGATGGAGCTTGAGATCTAAGTGAGCAGTGAGTGTGAGGACAGTTTGAATGGAAGTGAGCTTGGTGACAGGAGCATGTGTCAAAATAATTGACCCTGGGTACCTGTGAAAAGCCTTGTGCACCCAGACATGCTTTGTGATGTACAACATTTCCAGCAGCATCTTTCTTTGCTCAGAAAACCCACTTTGAACTAACTATATTTGCCCCAGCAGGTGAATTGATGAGATCCCAAGTGCTGGCCTTGTGAAGTGTGGTGAGCTCCTCATTAATGCCTTGCTCCCACTGTAGCCAATTGGGTTGATGCTTGGCTTTGGCTAGTGAAGTGGGTTCCAGTGCCTCAGCTTCAGCAATCATCTTGTTTAGTGCAAGTGCCAGTTTGATGTCATTGTAATCAGTTATGATGAGCATTTGCTCAGCTGTTTCCTTCCTTTCAAGGGTTGCAGGGCCACTGTCTGGCTCAGAGGCATCAGCAATGGGGTCAGGGAGCTGGATACCTTTGGCTGATGTCACATCTACAGCCTTCCCATTGATAATATCAAGCACATGTTGGCTAGGCTAACAGGCTCATTTAGAATGAGATTGGCTAATGGGGCTTGGCACAGAGGCACATGGTGTCAGTAAGGATGGTATGGTGATCGTGATTTGCAGTGCTGACAATGAATAAGTGATTTTAGGCTCAGGGTTGTATATGTATGCTTGCATGACATCACTTGGGTAAGTTGCTTTTTCCTCCCTCTTAATATCACACTGTGATGGCTTCCAATACATGTTCTGCTCAACAGTGATGGTACATTTCATTGGCCAATATACTCAGTGACTGTTCTCCATCTGTTCATTGACTCCCATCCACCTAATCTTTTCAGCACACCAACTAAGCTTATCCCCTCTCTCAGTGCATACATACACCTTGCTTCCCCACTCATGGACTCAATTCAGATCAGGTTTTCACCTGAAAGTGACCTCATAGGGGGTTTGCCCATTCAAAACTTTGGTAGGCATCCTGTTCTTCAGCCAGACAACATGCCATGCTGCCTCTCCTTATAGGAACTTGGGCAGCCTGCTAGCATAAAGCAAAGCTCAAACTTGTTCAAGTATGTGTTGGAGATCATCCTGTCCTAGTACAACACCCGCAAACATTCACAGTACAATTACCATATTGGGACAGTAGTACCAATTAACATACGGCCACCGGCTATGCTTTCCTCCAGTTTCGTACAACATCGACTAGAGGTAAGCCATTGCTATACACTACACACAATACTCTAGGTAGATATTAATTCAGTCTCGTACAACGTCGACTGGAGTCCTTACAGACTTGTACCCTAGATCTGCTGCTCTGGCCCTGCCTGAGACCGTCTCCCAGGTGTCGGTTCTTTTACAGTATGGTCTGATTCAGTCACTCAGCAACTCTATTGTGCTGAGGGGTGTCATGTGCAGTAAATCATTGCACAGTTCCCTAATGCTGCAGGTAAATCACAAACTCCTTTTCTTGGTACTCCCCACCCCAATCTGAGTGCAGCATGTGAATCTTTGCTGTGAGCTGTTAGTCAAGCCATGCCTCAAACTTCTGGTAGAAGTGGAAAGTTTCACTCTTCTGGTGGATTGCATATATGTGGGTGAGTCATGAGTGGTTGTCTGTAAAGGTAACATAATATTGTTTATCACCTAATGTAGCCACTGATGCAGGCCTCCAGACATTGGACCAAATGAGTGTGCCAACCTTTGTTGCATGCTCCCCCTCATGCCTCTTGGAAATTGGCTTTCTGGTTGCCTTCCCATAGATGCAGGACTTGCAGAAGTCAAGGGTGGTGTTGTTCTTTGATTCCTCAATCTTCAATCTGCTGACAAGCCTGTTTTTGATGAGCAATGAGCAACTGCTGGTATAATGTGATCAAAATGATGATGGAGTTCCAAAATGATTATAGCCTTGCTGGCTATATTGGCTGCCTCATGTTCATGTACAATATGATATAGTCCTTTTGAGGTATGCAGGATTCTTCCAATCATTTCACCATTCAACCCCTGGATAGTGCAGAAACCTTTGGCAAAAGTCATCAAAAGCCCAAGCTCATCAAGACAGCCAATGGACACAAGTGTGTACCCAACCTCTGGTGAGTACAACACTTCAGTAAGTTGCAATTTTGAGACTTCATACTCATTTGGTACTTCAATGATCATGTTGCTGACACCAGTCACAATAAACTTCTGACAATTAGCAGCTGTGAATGACTTATCCAGGATATTGACAAGGTTCTCAAAGCATTCTTGGTATGGGAAGATATGGTGCATTATTCCTGAATCAAAGAGTTCAACTTGACTTGATTCACTTGGCCCATCATTGGCCTTTATAGTGATGTTCTCTGGTTCTTTAGTACTTTTAGCAAAATCTGTGGCCATTTTGTCCATGACTTCCATTGCCTCTCAGAACTCCTGAAGATCCCAGATGTCTTCAAGCACATCTTTGTCAGTCACTGAAAACCAGTCATTGCCCTTTTCCTCATCTTCATTGTCAGATTTCATTAGCAACAGGCCTGAAATGGACTCATCATTACTCAACTCCTCTATAACTTCAAATATGCCATTTTCTGAGTCTAAGTCAATGTTAGTGAAGTTTGCAATATTTGCTTTGAAGGTAGGTTTCTTTTCTTCACTTTCTTTCTTATTGTGCCATGCTGCCAGATGTTCTGTAGAGCCACACTCCCAACACTTTGGTGGGTTGTGCTTCAAGTGTCCCTGATGGTTTCCATTGCCTTGATAACTCTAGCCTCATCCATTTGTTCTCTCTGATGATCCAACAGCCATCACCTTATCATGATCTTGATCTTGGTCAGCTTGAGATAAGTACTTTATCCTCTGATGATCAACTTCCTCAGCAATTATTGCAATTAGGATATCTGGGTTCAAGATTTTCAATGAGCTGTACAGTTGGGCAGCAGTAAGTTGACTTGAGGTGAAATTCACAAGAGAGTTGGGAAGAGATTTTATGATGATAGATTGGTAGTCTTTTTCATCAATTGTAACACCAATGGCAGCTAATTCTTCTTGCTTTGTTCACAGCCCATCTAAGAACTGTTGGACATCTCCACCCCTGGCAAGCTTGGAATCCAAGAATTGCATATGGAGATCAGTTTGTGCATATGCACCCTTCTCTGTGTACTCTTTGATAATTTCAGTTTACTTGGCAGTGACTGTTGTCTGTCTCTGAATGCACAGCATAGTCAAGTCCAGGATGCACTGGGTCAGTAAGTGTTTCACCATTCACTCATTCTTCAACCACTTAGCATTTTCAGCTTTCTGCTCTGCAGTCAGAGCCTGAGTAGGGGTTGGCTGGTGATCTGAATTCATGTCAGTACCATTAAAGTGTTCCCACAACTCTTTGGCCTCAACTGCAGTCTGGAAATGAATGGAGAAGATGGCCCAGTTCATCCCTTTGATGTCAAGCTTAGGGACATTGCTTGGGAGGGTGTTGGTGGTGACAGGAACAGCAGTGGACATGGTGATTTACTTGGTACATTCTTCAATCAATTGACAAAGGAATTAGGGCTCATAACCTGATAGAAATGTACACTTGATCAGGAATGTGGGCACACAACTAGCAAAGGTTTTCTCAGTCATTATGTAATGCAACAGACTGAGGTGCTTGAGTATGAGAGACATTGTTTTTATACTACCAAGTTTTGTATTGTATTGTAAAATGAAAGGGGTGAGAGAAGGGTCAAAAACACAGTGTCCATATAGTAAGTGTCCATAGGGGCAGGGAAAAGAATGTAGGTACCCTATGTGGCTGGAATGAAGGGTCCATATAATGTACTTTGTGTCCATATGAAGAATGGTGGCACATCAATGACAGTGGTGATCAGTTGAATGGATCATGGCCTAGGCTGTGTGTGCACTTGGTATTCTGACAGATTCCTGGTATGTGATTCATGCAATCCATAGTGGTTGGCCATAGTCACATGATAGTGACACTCACAATGGAGGATCTTTGTCCTCTTTTGCAAGACTTTGTAGCTTTTTTTTCATTTATGACTATGGTCTAGCTTTTAGCCTAGGAGTTCAAAACAGGTAACACACTGTGCAGTTTAGTGGAACCAGTCACCTCTGGGTACTGTTATGTTTCTTTCCCAATGCTTACCTCTACCCTTTTCTCATTGGCTACTGTCAGAACTAAGTAAAGGGCAGTAGTGCCCATTACATGTACATTAGTTTATGTAGAGAATAAAGTTAAGTATGGGCTCATCTCAGCCAAAGTCCAAGAAGGTGGAAGACAACTGAGGGAGGTAATACAAGGGCCTGGTATAAAAGTCCACAAGGCACAGGTATAGTGAGTGAAAAAATCATTGCAATGTTTGATCTCAATCCAATACATAAAGCATATTGCAATTATATGTGGGAATTGTGCTTAGTGTTGGTGAGATGAATTAATGTACATGCTCTTGGCTACAGAATCACCCCCTTTTATCAGCCCTAACTCTTGGTCTATGCACATTTCAGAGACATATATGAAGCAGGCACTTTACTATACATCTTCTTAGCTTAGTTTTCTCTTATGCTTAGTGTAGTTATCTTGCTTTCAAGGTCCTAAGTTCCTTTGAACCCCAGGCAAAACCTTAGTCCTTTGCCCTAGTGCTTAGAGGCCTTGGTACACTCTCAAAACCCCAGTCCTATGCATTTAGATTCTTTCAAGGGCTACACTCATTCCTAACCAGACCAGACATAACAAAAGAACTAAGCTTTTACAAGAGGAGCTAGTGTTGCTCTTGTTGGAGTTCAGCAAGTGTACCTGCAGGTGTGATGTCAGGTATAATGCAAGGACATCCTTTGTTATAAACTATCATGCCCCTTTTTCTTTTCCTTTGTTACTTTAGCCATTGACTGACACAGACAGTCATATGATGTTGTTATTCTCAAACCTTGGATATGATCCACCTATTCCTTTGTGTACTGCTTTGTCTCTCTTTCATATATAATACCAATCATTGTACTCAATCACCCCAGTCTGTTGCAACCCATGCATGACTAAGGTGAGATCACACTGTACTTGTTGCAGAACCAAAAAGTTATGCTACTCTGCCAAACAACCCAACAACCTGGCAGACAACCAGAGAAATGATATGGGGCTAAACCTAGCTGTTTGGATAGAGGAATGGTACTGAACAGTGAAAGGGGGTGCAGATAGAAGAGGGGGCTGACAATGGGGGAAATTTCTATAATAAAATCTCCAGGACTACTTTTGCAAGTCCTTGATAGTAGTAGTACTCTTGCAACTATGCTCTAGCTTCCTCCTAATATGATGATCTAATGTACATCACATAATTGTGTTTGGCTCTTGAGGTGAGGGTTCTGAGCCTTGAGTAATCACATGACTGTTCTTCAGATTGTCATTCTTAAAAGTGAAGATGGTGCCACCATAGATTCTGGGTGTGTTTGATAACTATTATAACATTGTATAAAAATACCAAGTGTACTTTGTGTTAGCACTTGTGTGATGACTTCTCCTAGTGCATGAATTGCACTTTATGAACTCATGATTTTTCTGATCATGTGACCACTTTAATCCTTCTTCATCTCATCACTGTTGAGTGACCAGAGAAAGACTAAGACCCTGCCTATCATCTATCACCATAACCCATTGGGCAATCTGGCATCACCAACAGAATCCTTGAGCAGTCATGGATAAAGGAATGCTGGAACAGCAAGAGGGAATCAGAAGTAAGGAAAGGGTGATTTTCAACACCTTGATGAACTATTGCATCATCAGTATTACCAAGCACTCTTGCAGCTGGTGTGCTTTCTTCTAATACCATATCCTATGAGTATGGCATAATCATATATGACCCTTGGGGTGAGGAGTCCAGATCTTGGATAATCATGTGGCTGTCTCCAGGTTGCCATCCTTGAAAGCTGGTCAGGGATGCCACCTCATCCTGGGGTTTACACACAGATACCCAACAGGATCTTCTACAAGTCTATAGACAAGTAGGAACACTAATAGATAACACATTAATATGATAAGGGCAAGTGGCAGCATATGCCTATGATGCCTGCAGATATGACATTGTCTTGACAATCACATTGACCATCTTGAGTCATGTAGGTTTTCACAAAGAAAGGAGGCTTTACAAAGAATGTCTTCCAGATTGTCTTGACTGGGTCCTATCTTGACCAAGTTCTGAGTTAGCATGACCACATAGTTATAAATAAAGGAAAGTGGAGGGGAGGATGAGACCACATCTGAGCAATGCCTCACTTCTGGGCAGTCTGAAGACCAGGCAGGTGAATAGCTACTCTTTTACTTGTTGTTCCTTGAACATCACTAGGCCACCAGTTAAGGCAGAGTAGAAGAGGTGAACAAGTGGATTTGGCTAGGGGGACACCAGCCCT
>JBBPJS010000031.1:0-32218 GCA_038088835.1 Singerocomus rubriflavus
CCTCGGGTAGAGAAGACTTTGTGACGAGGGACGCAGGCGGCGTCTCCATTGCGGGGGGTCCCAGGACAGGAGCCGAGGGTGCGCTGGCGTGTCTAAGCTTCTCTTGGAGCCTCTCACAATCAGCACGACTAGCCTCTAGCTGGGCACGGAGGGAGAAGAGCTCTTCGCGAGCTTGGTTGCGCTCGAGACGGTAGCGCTCGAGACTGTCGCGCAGATCATGCTCCTCTTCCTTTTGGCGTCGAATACCTTCGGATACACCCTTGTTGTACACATCCTCGCGAGTGCGCTTCCGATCCTGGAAGGCGATCTGGAAGGCGGGTTGATGCGGAGAGTAGCTCGCATCGGCGACATGCTTCATGTACGCAGTGCAAACATCGCAGCCTGACGGATGAACGATGCCATAGTCTTCGAGGTACTCCCATGGCGACAAGAGGGTGGGTACGCCACGGTTGTCTCGGATGGACACGCGGAAAGGCTCGTCGCTGCTGGAGAGTGGGTACATGGGTGCCGTTGTGTACGGGGGTGAATTCGCGCGGCTTTGGAAAGAAAGCGCACCAGGCGAATATGGAATAAGATCTGAACAAGGATATGATCTGAGTTACGGGGACAATTTGGACTGCAGCATGGCGTCGCTGATATCCCTTCCAACACGTGCCCTGCCTTGCGGACAACGCCTGGCTTTTATTTGGTCTTGTTAGGATTCAAAGCCTTTGCTTGTGGCTTGCTACTAGCAAACCTTGTTTGTCTCCTCATCATCATCATCCACACCCGTCCCCGTCCCATCTAGCGACCGATGGCAGCAAGACCCACCGTCACAGTACAACTCACCCCTGCAGGTACGTATCTCTCATTTACTCCCTGCCACTCGCCTTGATGCTCTCACACAGACGCCCGGACTTCCCTTCCTCTTCCCGCCGTGTTGACCGCCCCCATCAGGCTCGATGTCGTCGCCCAGGTTCACAGTCAGTCCTCCCTTCTCTGCTTTCGAACGTTCCTGCTCACGACCTTGCAGAGAGCATGGCAAAGAACAGGCGCCAGGCCTATGCTGTGAGCGAAAAGGCTGGCCACCAGACCTCCGCCGAGTCTTGGGGCACTGGCCGCGCCGTCGCGCGTATTCCCCGCGTCGGCGGTGGTGGAACACACCGCTCTGGCCAAGTACATCCACCCCATCCTCCCGTTTCTCGCCCTCACATTGTCCTAGGCTGCCTTTGGTAACATGTGCCGCGGCGGTCGCATGTTCGCCCCTACCAAAACCTGGCGCAGGTGGCACGTCAAAATCAACCAGAACCAGCGCCGCTTTGCGACCGTCTCTGCGCTTGCCGCTTCTGCACTCCCCTCCCTTGTCCTCGCCCGCGGTCACCGCATCGAGTTGGTCCCCGAGATCCCTCTTGTGGTCCCCTCCACCGTTGAAAGCCACAAGAAGACCAAGGAGGCCGTTAGCCTCCTGAGGAGCGTCCACGCCTACAGTGACGTTATGAAGGTATCCAACTCCCGCAAACTCCGCGCCGGAAAGGGAAAGATGCGCAACCGTCGCTACCGCCAGCGCCGCGGCCCTCTCATCGTCTACAACGAGGACAATGGCATCGTAAAGGCGTTCCGTAACCTTCCAGGTGTCGAACTTGTCAACGTCCGGAGATTGAACCTCCTTCAGCTCGCTCCTGGTGGTCATCTTGGCCGCTTCGTCATCTGGACCGAGGGTGCTTTCGCCCTTCTTGACCAAGTCTTTGGGACCTTTGACAGCCCGTCCGCTTTCAAGAAGGATTACGTGTAAGTGTCCATGTGCACCACTCTTAATCGTCCCTTCTTATCACCATGCGTCTAGTCTTCCCACTGCCAAGATCACCAATCCCGATGTCACGCGTCTTATTAACAGCACCGAGATCCAGTCTGTTGTCCGTCCCGCCAATGCCAAGGTCCAGAAACGACCCTGGACACAAAAGAAGAACCCCTTGGTCAACAAGTCTGTTCTCTTCCGCCTGAACCCCTACGCCAAGGTCCTCCGCAGACAAGAACTCCGTACGTATCCCCCCGTCTTGTCTTGTGCTGATACTCAACTGTTTCCATACCCAGTCCGACAGGTGCAAAAAGAAAAAAAGCAGAAGAAATCAGGGTCTGTTGCTGGCGAAGCGTTCTTGACCACTCTTTTCGCCCCTTGAAGCAGCTCGTAGTTGTTCGTTTTCTACCTTGTAGGCCACATGTCTTACATGCACATATGTCATGCCCGCAAAATACATTAGGAATGCCCGTCAATGTTGACGTGAACCAAAGACGTTGCATTGCTTGTACGTATCACACTGACATCGTGAATAATTACTATTCCGATGTCGATGGTCCCACATGGCGCGCATAACCAATGCGAACCAATGAAACCCACCAACGTGCCTATGAGTCCAGCACACCTCGTCACCTTGACCGATTAACAACAACAAAACATGGGGTGTCGCGTCACGAAAACACCGGAGGAATTTGAGCCATTTCCGGGATCCCGAAGCGACCCTCAGTCAGGTTATTCAGCTTGTCTTCTTCTTTATCAAGTTTGCGGAAGGTGAGCCAGAAGGCGGTGCCCGTGATGCCGGCCAGGATAGCGACGGACGTGTAGTTCCACACGAGCAAGGGATCGATGGCCAACGCTATTCGGAAACAAGACAGTTAGATACTGGTCCCCATATCAAAGTTGCACTCGTGACTACTGACGGACAAAAGCTTCGCCGATTGCGGCAGAAATAGCAGTCATAAAGAGGAACATGGACATCACAAGCGAGCGCATGTTCTTCGGAGCCTTGGTGAACGCATACTCGAGGCCAGTGATAGAGGCGAAAATCTCGCTGAATGCTAATAGAACGTATCTAAATCAGCCGTTCTGTTAGTCAACCCGACGATAAGGCTTCGGGTGTAGTGCTTACGATCCAGTTTGGATCCAGACGTTTAGGGGCGAGACAACTGGATTCCCTTGGGAATCCTTACATGTACTTATGTAATCACCGCATGGATTTGTCTGATCAAAACGTTAATATGCCTGAACTAGATTTTACTAAATGACTCGCCTTATAAATGTAGTGCTGGACGACCGCTGCCCAAACCATGGCCGTGCATCCAGTGGCAAAGCCCCATGTAATCTTTTTGAGAGCAGTGAATCTCCAACCCGCTCTCGCAAGTGCAGGATATATCTGGAGAGTGAGAATAAATCAACCCTAGTGATATTATGGCTTGCGGCGTACCAGTAAGTCTGAGATGGGGATGAAAATGATAAGTGCAAGAGGGTCCAGGTTCGACAAGACATCATTAGGCAAGCCGTGGGTGTTCATAGTGGCGGCTTGTGAAGTGAGGTTGTTGTTCAACTGATTGTAGCAGAGCCCTGTGTACATCAAAATCACGACCATTTACACAAGATGAGATAACCGCGTACAGTAGATCGGGAACCACACAAAGACGCCGCAAGCTTTGAAACCACGCCGAACCTCATCGACCCAGTGGTCATCAAAATTCATCCATTTGGGCTTCTCGCCCACCACGCTGGAGGGTTTAGCGCTCTCCCAGAAATTACTAGCAGTAAGTTGTTTAATGCACCGGATAGGGTTCCAGCTCCACCGGCCCCTGAGAGCGTAACGCCAAAGACGGAATGAGGTGCCTAGAACGGAGCCAGCAGGAGGGGAAACGCGGTATCGGCCGTGACCCCACCAGAGGAAGAGAGGCGAAATAAGGAAGACGATGGTCGGGAGCAAGTATGCTAACCAGTAACCTATATACTATGGGGCCATACGATACTTAGGAACTGTCTGTTACCAAACGTGAGGAAAGTAGTTACCTTTTCCGCGTAGACCATGCTAACTTGCCCGACGAGCGCACCGATATTAATAAAGAGATAGAAGTACTGGATCGGTGAGGATGGATAAAAGTGGCATGATGGAGAATGACGTACCATATATATTCTCGACGTCGTCAAAGTAGGGTCAACAATGACACGTTCGCCAGATTTGGTGGTAGAAATAAATGGTCTCGTGCGTCTGTATTGTTCGGCGACCAAGGGCGAGATATTAGACTTGAACCCGCCGGTTCCTGCACCCGTGACGATGAGAGACAATATGAACAAGGCGATGGATGCCTTCCCGCCGATAATACCGGGAATTGCAGAGATGATCATGATGACATGTCCAAGCATGGCAAGTGCCACGCTCCAGCATATAGTCTTGTAGCGTCCCCAGTAGGTGTCAGCGATGTAAGCGCCAGCAACAGGACAGATATACGACCTGTTATGATCACGTTACGATGGAGAATATCTCGGTGGGATCAAACACGTACCAAAACTGGTAGAATGTGGTCAATCCAGTGGACATTTGCTGGCCACCTCCGAGAGCACCGGACTGGCCATTTGCCCCACCAGCACCGGTGTGAGAACCAAGTGGAAGTGGTTGCTGGATGAAATTCACCTGTAGAAAAGTGTCTGATGAGACGGAGCCGTGAGGACTGACGAAACTCGTGAATTAACTTACGAAGACGGCGCTGGCACCTTTTGAATGTATAAGAGGTGAACGTTGAATGGACGACAAGGAACCGAGTTTTCATACCATAGTACTGAGAGTGGTAGAGATGATGAGAGGGGGACACATTCTTGACGGAAGAACAAAAGACATACCGAAAAACGCTCAGCCAGCTCAACGACAGCGATCACTAGTATAAGGGTTGGAAAGATGTGAGAAAAGTGAGAGATCACTGACTGTATGCGGTCCATGGGAGGGAATCGGACACGCGGCGGAGAGTAGCCAGTTCATGTTCTGTTGGGAACTCGAGTCCTTCATGGGCGCTGTCGTCGTCGTCGGCGACGATGGCTGTCAGATCCTTTTTTTCGATGGAGGTCGTGGAGGAGAGACGTTTGTCGTCTTCCAGCAATCCAATGGGGCCAGCACTTGGATCGGGCTCCAAACGAGACATCCTACTGGTCAGAGAGTGAAGAGACGGAGGGATCCGGCGAAGAGGCCAAGTTCTTTCACTCCCTCTTTAAGCGTTGCCAAGTGGCCCCTTGATGGTCGCGGGGTCCATAACGATACGGCGGGGTTGATGTCCACCTAATCCACGGATGAGAATAAGGACGGACCGATCAATCAAGACACGTGTGGATCTTCGGGGGTCTAGCTGACCGACAAACGACAAAGCACAGCTCGCCATCTACAATGTCCGTAAGTTTTGACTGCCGAGGTTCCAGCACCACATGGACACGGACGCGATAACCAAGTCTGCGTGCCACAAGTATGCACCGGGTGGATGTCATCTGATCCATGCTGAGCCTATCCGCCCGTCAGTTGTTCGTTGTAGACCTGACGACGTCGCAATGAAACCAGGGCATTGCAACCACAAAGACGGAAAGAATGAATGGAGAGCGGTGGAGAATCGTCCCAGGCGTCGCGGCGAACGAGTCCTGCTTCCTTACTCGGTCGTTCGATTCCACAGGCACAACTACCGCCGTGTGGTACACCCTTCGCACTTGGAGTGGTATAAGCGCCCAGTGACTGCGGGTTCCTGGTAATTTAGAAAGGCGAACAATGTGTTCGTGTTTAATGAGAGATGCAATTATATTAGACCCTGTTCGGTATGGTGCCAAGTTGTTTGGGTACCGACTCGGCTAGCTAGCTCGGCCAAGAGCCGTGGATGATCCCAGATCCAGAACCCTCGTGATGAAAATGATAAGCCCTTCCCTGCCCAATCTCGACCATCTGATACTCGTCCTATGACCAGAACAGCATCAGCGACATATACGCCGCTCCTCTACATAAGGCATCGTCCGAGTTGCGGAGTTCAAAGGCACAGCTCTTTAGCCGAGCTGGCCGAGTCGATAAGCTACCCCAGAGTAGTCGTTTCACGACGAGTCGGAATTCAGTATCACAGTATCTTTTGCGCGCTCAGGTGCTGATACTAGCACAGAGTGTTCGATGGTTGCTTGTCTAGCCCAGGAGTCATCCATGCCACGCTTGCCATCAAACGTACTTGAACTACATGTCTCAAGGTGCTTGCCAGTCACCAACTGAATCTACTCGATCCCTGTGTCTCATCTACATGGGCTGGTCCAAATTCCATACATAATAAAAGCACCACGGCGTTTATTTCAGTAGGTCGTCTGATGGGTTATGGGCTGGCAACTCGGCAAAGCAAAAAAAAGGCGTGTACATCCATTGAGGAACACAGACTATGCCCACTATATGGTAGGACTGTAGTTTCAATTTCCATGCAAGCAAAGTTTTATTCAACGTCCTGACGTACGATGAGATGTTGAAATGTGGAGTACCTACAATGTGCAATCCGAACTTGGCCAACTCTTCAGCTTGAAGCCTACAGCCCCATGTAGACCCATCCTGGCGCTGACGCATGATGGACCTGTAGTAGCCACCGAATAACCATTTTCTCGGGTCACCATCGTCGAGCACAGTCAAGATGCCAATTCTTCGATGGTAGTGCTTCCCTTTTCGTTTTCATCAATACCAAAGGGCGCCGGAGATGGTGACTATTCCTCTCTACCAACACCCCCACTCCCAACGTCCGCCCCCCCCAGCATCATTCTTCTTACCATCCGTAGAACCTGTTCGAGAACGTACCCATTTTGAATTCAGCATGCCCCTGGATGGCTCAGATATCGCTTCACCTCAGAAAAAAGTTAAGAATACACTAACAATGGTCAGAGATTCGCATCGAGTGCCACTACTAGACTGCTTTCTGGCCTCGTAGGTACCTACAGGTAATCATCAGAGCTCTCTGAAAAAGTGGAGGGCTTGCACGAGCAAGTCGTGATGCTTTTGCATCTTCACAGTGCCATCGCTTGCTCCTTGGGGAACTTGAGATCACACGTATGATAGCTACGGACCAATGTGAGCAAGCTGAGGAGGAAGGCGGAATGGCAGATCGGTGAGATCAAACACACCATTGACCGCGAAGGGACTCGGGACTATCCCAAATCCATTATTGCCCAAGCTGAAGCCGAGTGAGAGGGAGCTCTACGGTAGCCTTGAAAACAACGCACTGCAATCCTCCTCTGATAGGTGTTCATACTCCACTCAACAAATGGATCAGCTTTGTGTCAACGAGCGTGTCTGTCAATTTGAGCACAACGACACCCAGGAGAACAACGGTATGGGGACGCTCAAGAATACGAAAGAAACCCAGATACGGCGAGGGAGTAAATTAATGTACAAAGGGGAAGCTGCTACTATGGTGAAACGACGTCAGTTTATTCGGGCTCTGTTAAGATTTACCCTCTTTGGTGTAGCTCATGTATCTCCGCCTCCGACCCTCACGTTCAAATTATTGGGCTATGCCAGTCACCGAAAGGCAGCCGCGCGACCCAGGCGTTTCTCGGTAATATCAACGCGTCGATTTAGTTTGCCTTTGGTTTTAGAGACTGTCGACATCCAAGTATTGAGCAGAAACGCGCAACAGGCTACTCCCTTTTTGCCCGACCGACGGACAACCAACTGTAGTCCAGTACACTGACCGACATGCAAATCTGCGGTTGGTCGTCTTTAGGGAGAAAGCCACGAGACGCAACGCTGCAAACACGTTGTTGCATGCAGTAGTGGGATCAGCGTGGATTTCTTGCCGCAGGCCGAGATACTGGTTAACCTCCAAACAATGCAAGGCCTCCCAACTTTCGAGCCTGAGCCACTCCATTCCTCGCCATTAGCAGCACACGTTATTAGTGCTGTGGCGACCGCTTCTGTCTTAATAGCGAGTATATCTATGCCTACCTCTCACCGCCAAACCATTTCAGTGGGTACTCATTTCTCTCTATGCCGTTCTTTGACCTTCATCGTCTCAATCGACAGCTGGTTGAAATGCTTCCGTTTGCCTCTTCCTTGTGCATTCTCGCCGCCCTTGCCACCGGCTCCATTGCTCTTCAAAGTAGCACCGATATTTCTACTTCCCCTGATGTCAGCAAATCTAGGATATACTCTAGTGCCATTTCGAGCATCATTGCTGCGGTTACTCCGATGCTAGCACTCATATATTTCTGTCCGTTGTATTTGCTGTATCGGCACTCGAGACGCCATCCCAGGACACTCAACAAGGTATCTGGTGTTCGTATTCAGCAGTATGGTCCACGTAAGTCGGACTGCCGTTGGTCCTGTTCGTGCGGTAACCTTGTGGCTTACACGTGGTACAGTTATCTATGTTTTCCTGCTGTTCAGCAGCTTGGCAGAGGTTGATTCGTTCACGCTGGTGTCATGGACTACTAAATAATCACTCTTTGATATGTAGGTTGCCGATGCAACCTGGCTTTTACTCCAGTACAAGTACAACAACAATGCGCCCGACTCAGCGACGCGCACAGGAGTCCGTTTCCTGCTGTGAGTGTTTTCTGCCGCAGACTAGATACCAGGTGAACACGTTGCCTTGTTGATATTGTGCAGGTTCGCGGGATGCTGGACCACCGTCACGTCTGGGACGTATACCCTTTTTTTCCTTGACCCGCTCTGGTCACGACGTCCAATTGCATCAATTGGCACGCAAGCCGTCTGGGTGCTTGTCACATGGGTTTTCTGGGTTGCGGGCACTGGAGTGCTCAACAAATCCCTTCCTTCGCTGTTTGTGAACAGTTCTTGCGAAGGTGTCGTCTACTGTGGGCAGTTGCAAGCGCTGTTTGGTGGGTCTATTAAGAGTGTGATGTAGATGCCATCGCTGATCATCCCTACAGCACTCTCAGTCCTCGAAATGTTGGTATTTGACGAACGTCGAGTGTATGTTATTCTGACCTGGAATCTGGCAGACTGACGTTAACATTTGGCATGGTGGTCATCACATGGCTGGTGTGGAGGTCCGCGCGGTACATCCGTCAGCCAGTGGTGATCAGAGTGCCTCCAATATAAACTGACATGAGAGTATGTTGGGAGTCAAGGGTAGGTAAAATCTGGATTATGGGAGGCATGGAGCAATACTGCCCGCTGGAGTAGATCGAACTCGAATTAGGCCATTGGATGGCCTCGCAATACCCATACCAGAAACTCTTTTTTCCATCTTTTAGTGACGACGTTTCAAAGATGCTCAAGTCGGATTTATAGTTGATGATGATAGTCGTTCCTTATATTCTAGTTGGTGTTGAAATTCGAAATGCGATATCGCTCAACGGATGCAAGCATCTGTCACGTAGCTCATGGGTGTTGGTTGCACTGACCTTTCCACGCCATGATTCTTCGCGTACCCCTAGGAAAACGGTGTAAGACACGTGTTCGTGTTTTTGGCGTGCGACAGCTGGGTGGATTTTGAACGTTGAACATGCACCTAGGTCTTGTCGAAAGATGGAATGATGAGCCTGAAGTTTGGGGGACGGCTATACTTGATGAGCAAGGAATCACCGGGTCATTCAGGTGTCTCCTATGCGGTGTGGGGACACGGCATATTATTTGTCCTAACCGACAAGTACATACTCAGGGCATGCAGTTCGATAACATGGCTCCAAGTGAGCAGGGGTGTTGACCATCGGACCCCGAGAAAGATCATGCCTATAAATCAGAAAAGGGACGCCAGGAGGAATCAAGAAAAGGTGGCAGATTGGATTACGCTTTCCAACTGGACTGTGCGGCGAGTCTCCCTTGAACGAGAGAGGGAGAGAGAGAGAGATTCCCCTACGTCATCGACTCACGTGATGATATCGAGTCGGTGCGGAATCGCCGCTCGGAACAAACCGGCACGTTCCGGAACGTGAAACGTATTTGAGGCGAGAAAAAAAAGACGACCCGCACTATCCACGTCCACGTCAACTTTGGAAACAGGCTTGACGCTCCACTCGTCGCCAAGACTATCACAATGCCTTACGCTCCTGGTCTGCTCAGTTCCCCTCGGCATCGAACCAGCACTGACCTCGCTGGCTACAGGTGACGCCAGCAAGGGTGCTTCCCTCTTCAAGACGCGTTGTAAGACCTGCCATACCGTTGGTGCCGGTGAGCCTAACATGGTTGGGCCCAACCTGCACGGGTGAGAACCATTGGACCTGAGCTCGGAAATCGTTTGTTCATTCACGCCCAGGCTCTTTGGTCGTAAGACCGGTCAAGCCACAAACTACCAGTATACCGCCGCCAACCTTAACAAGGGTGTTACGTGGGATGAGAGCACGCTGTTCCAGTATCTCGAGAACCCAAAGCAGGTACGTCGCGTCTATTCCTCGTCTTTTCATCCGTCGTCGATACTCGTCACCCTCTAGTACATTCCTGGCACCAAGATGGCCTTTGCGGGTCTCAAGAAGGAAAAGGACCGTAATGACCTCATCACTTGGCTCAAGGAAGCGGTACGTTAAGCTTTTGCTTCCCATGTCAAACGAACCGACACCGACATACTCCAATTCTAGACGGCCTAATCTTATATCCCATCGCCGCGGACTCTCATCTACAAAAGCTACATTATTCCTTTAGCCTGGTCCTATTCCTTAGATGACCATACTGCATTAGTACCTGCATGCTCCACTCAGACCATCGTTCATTCTCTATGGATGTCATTATCACTCAAATAAGACCATGAATTACTGACATTGAGAACTTGTCATCCGACATGACGAAATGAGTCTACTTGAGTGCGGGTTTGTCTTGGATTCAAACAATAAATAGAGTGCATGAATGTCCAGAGCATAAATTAGGAGCGTTGATGTCCCGAGTTCGTCCTTATGCATCATAGATGAGGAGATATGACGGTCTGATCGCATTCTCCGTATAGCAGACCAACTCGTCATAATTCAGAGAACCCCCGAGAGCAACTTCAGCAAGAACCTACGTCGTCCAGGCAGTCAAAATACAACGGACACCCAAAGAACACTCGGACACACCGAATCATAACCTGGCGGAGGTGCCGTCAACTTGGAATTGTCCTGCGTCATCTTATACCCCTTCCCAACAACAACCTTGTTGAGAAGTATCGCCTTCTGCTTCGAGGGTTTGACATTGCTTGAATAGTCGTTGGATTTCGAAGACGTCGAGGACGTGTAAATGCCTGCTCCGAACCTACCATCCCCGACAGTTATCACGCGACCGACGACAGGATACTAGTTACTTGCCTTCCCCAACCAGTCTTCTTTCCAAAGAGATTCAAACTGTATGACGTACGAATGATGCTACAGAGAGAACATGATGTTGACGAGCAGAGGCAAGTGTTCCCATTATCTCCCAAGAGACACTCCCTTGTCGTTCCATGCCAACGACGATTTTCGTTTCCAGGAGACCGTCCAGCAGCTCCAAACTTGCCTCGAGTCTCCACAGACGCACTGTCGGTATCATAGGTGAGACTAGCGACCTACGTGAACGGCAGAATCACCACCCACCGATATGCTTCATATTTCGCGATAGAGGTGGGGTGCCCAATGACTTTGTATACTCGGCGTACCGTTGGACAAGGCGTCTGGTGTCGCCACGAAACCTTGAATTGATCGACAACTACATGATGATCAGACCTCGGTGCACCGGCCAGGTTGCCAGAGCATACCGCTCTTGAAAGTGTCATGCCCAGAGGGAACATCGATCAACAATGGCGCACTGTTGTCTACCTTTGAAGTACACGCCTGACTGCAAAAGTGTCCCTTCTTGACGGCTTTCCCGCAGAGTAGGCAGCCATTTTTCACTGGTCTGGAGCGCAGAGCCGTAAGTAGTGCATTGATTAGATCGAATTGCGGGATTACGGACTTGAAGGGGGCTGCGGGGACTCCTCCTTTGGTGACTCCTGTAGACTTTGCTTGCTGTGCGCAAGTCTTGCTACAGAAAGAATGAGTCGTCTTCCCGTCGTTGTATTTGGGCTGCTTGTGACAGTACTGAGGGTGTTACATCATCATCAAAAGTTCATGGTGACTGACTACAAAAAGGAAACCTACGTCACACATGTTGGCTTTGACACGAGGGATACCTTTGGTGCTCTTTCCCTTGGCAGAAGGGTTGCTGCCTGACGCAGCCCTGTTCTGAATCTTGGCAGCACATGTCTTGCTGCAGTAGGAATGGGTCTTGGTCCCATCAAAATACTTGGGTTTCGCGTGGCAAGCCTACAAATGGAATGAATGGAGGATGCCACATGTGTCAGGAAAGTCGCGTACATTACAAAGACTAACTGCGTTTGTCGTGGTCTGTCGAGTGGACGAAGCATTGGGCACTGGTTGTGCCTGTGGGGGTTGTGCCTGGGACGACTGCGCCTGCGCACTTTGCGCAGCCAGGTATTGACCGGCCATTGTACCAAGCACAGAGAGTGCAGCATGCATGGGTGGAAGCGCAGTGCTCATATCGAGCGAGGTGGCACTTGCCTTGTCCAAAAGAATCTAGTATATTAGCCGGATTCTAGATAACAGCTCGCCGGGAGCAACTTGAGTGTACGGATAAGACAAGAAGAGTGGTCGATGATACACTGAGTGGAGGGTGTGCTTTATAGCTATAGCTAGAGCACGTCGCGCACTGTGGCAGGTCTAGGAGCAACGCGAATGGCGCGTGTTTTCCGCGAGGGTCAGACAATTTTCGTGGAGAAGTTTGACCATCTTTCCTGCCATTGTTCGCAGTGTAGCCAGATGGCGTCCACGTCTGTGGTTGCCGAAGTAAAGCTCAACCTCGGCCTCGGCACAAGGCAGCTGCACCTTGTGGACGGCAACATCGAACACGTGCAGGTACCCGTACGCTTGATCCGGGGGTTTGAACGGCTACATCTTTGACCACACGAGGCATGCAGTGACGAGGACGGTGACCTGGACATTGGACAGGCACTGCATCGCTGAACAACAGTGCTCGATTGAATGCGACACAATGCGAATGGTACCAGTGGCAGTACCGATGATTATCAGGTGCGAGCAGGGAATTTGACTGACACTCACGTCCCACCGTGCATTCAAAGTCTGGACGGAATGGATGCATTATGATGATCGCGACGAATTGACCAGTAACTAGCACAGCCACTGGCACACCTGGCAAATATGATATTTCCATGAACAACGTATCAACCAGCGGGACGAAACACTAGAATACACATTCCATGGTACAATCGTGGATATGACTATCATACAGATTATGCGGGTATCAAAGCATATATAAATGTCTGTATAGACACTCGACAGCGGCCAGCCGTTGCGACAGTAAGCAGCAAGGCCCGCGCTGGCATCCGAGTGGGATTGCCGTGACCTTGAGCTTTACCAGTCATGATACGAGAGGCGTCTTAAATATGGTCTGCACAAATGCCTTCAGGCTTGGTACACGTTTTGGTTTGTCTCCGTACACCACCAGATACGCTGGACGCACGGTGTCATTGTCGTAAGTGACCGTTTCTATCGATCATCATTTCTAGCCCTGAACAGCTCCATGCATGATCTAACGAACCTTCATAATTTAAGTCCCACCCGATTTCACCAGCAATCTATGCAAAAAGTTAGACAGATAATCGTGCAAGGCGTTATCTCATTTCCGTACCGAGTCGTATCCAGCCGGTGGTGCAATCAAGTCGGGAGCATTCCGATATCTCTTGTACGGCTTTCCTACAACGACGCGACTGAGAATCAATAATCGCAAGGAGGCGTCTTCAGAGAGATTGGTACTGTAGTCATCTGCCTCTGTTGTGTATAAGGAATTAGAGTGCATACCAGCAATAAGCCCAGAAGACATACTCGACGAGCAGGACGTGGTATAGATGCCGTGTCCAAATCTAGGCCACTATCAGAATATACTTTCTCCGAACATGATTTCAGCTACCGCTTGAATGCATTCTTTGAACCTGACAGATCGATAAGACCATGTCAAGGGAAACAAGCGAAAAGACATACCGCATCTGCTCACATCAAATGAGCTACGCACGATAGAGCACAGATAGCATTGTTTGAGAGCACAGAGGAGTACACTGGCTGAAGACTCCCCTAATAGACACGCTCGGTTCGTACCATGGAAAAGGAGTTTCTCGTTTCCACGCTTGTCTTTAGCTCTGAGAGTGGTCTGGACTCGATCCCTGAGGTATTTTAGGGATAGGGATGTGCATCTGGGAATGAGAAGCAAGCACGTACCTATGGTTGAGATATGGCTCCAGCATGGGCTCTGGCCAGAGAACCCTGAAAATATATTGGATGTCGGGTCTCGCTTTCTTGCGATGGCGCCACCCTTTAACAAAGAGCTGTTCAACTACATTTGTAGCGTCCATGGACCCTTTTTAGCGCTGACTGGAAGTAGGGATAGCCGCGCACCTTCAGCAAAACTTGGGTGATCTCTATCAAGTCGGACCAGCCGATTCCGTCGACCATTGGAGGCATTTACTGGGTTATCTAGAGCAAACTCGTCAGGAGGCATTAGTTTTACCCATTCGTCCTTGTGGGAAGAAGCCGCCATGATCAGATTGAACTGACACTGCGATTTGGGCAGAAGAAACGCAAAAGAAGAGATGAGAGATTATATGTTGACCATGGTGCACCTCACCTCCACGGCACCTCATCTGCACAGCGAATGAGACTGAACCGATTCACAGCGTCGAGCATGTTGCTGCCAGCGAGGTGGGTGATCAATCGACGTTATCCGCGGTCCTGCCACTGATATTCCGCTCCGAAACCAGCACAATCGGTGCGACGTGTGTTTTCATTTTTGCAATTGAATTCCTTTGGCTGGTTCCTTCAACCATCATGTAAGACAGATGGAGTGAGTCGTGTGCTTACCATGCAGTATCCACGCCGTTGCTGGATGTAGCGTCTAGGCTGTCCAGAAAAGGCAAGTGAGCAAGATGGAATAAGGCGGCGCAGCGTTATAGAACACGTTGTCGACGGCTGCACGGTGGAGCTGAATGGTCTTGTCAAGCGGCGTGCGTCCATGATCACTGCCGCAAAGCAAATGACCCAGCTCGTTTTGATGTCTAGCTTGTTCTAGGTTCGCCTCTTCCTCGTGGCAAGTCCATCATTCCGAGATATTTGGGTCGTGAGAGGTGTCGACTACATCGCCTTCTCGAAGAAGCTTTATAAGAGACTCCCTCCTCGTGAGCTGTGAATAAACTATCTTTTGACCTTTTGCCGACCCGATCATCTTCCATATCTTCAATATTCTCTATCTACTCGCTGCAATCTTCGTGATTACGCTCGGAATGCTAGACACCCGTCGGATCATGAAGCTCTTTGGACTGGGGGGATCCCCAACCACACCTCAACCTGCCTCGAGCAAACAAAAACAGAGGCCTGTTACGCAGTACTATACTCCAAGGTGCGACAGATTGTCTCCAACGTATTCCGGCTGTGTATCATTCAGCAGCTCTATCCTGAAACCGCCGTCTCCAAGTGCCTCCACCAACGAATCCACAGAGGCGGACTACCCTCCCCTTACAGCTCCTGTTGCTCCCATCGGTGCATCTATCGCTCCATTTCAAACATCAAAGACAGTGCCGATCCTATTCTACGACAAGAATGACCAATTTTACGAATTCACCAACTTCTCGCCACATGAAGTCATATACAAGGGTAAGAGGTATCCAACATGCGAACACCTATTTCAAGCATTCAAGGTGCGTATTGAAAACTGCTTGCTTGTGGGCACTGACCCAGGCCCTCCCACTCTGGTCTTGGTGACTATCTGCTCAGTTCATGGACGACCATCCCGAGATCGCGGAACGGATTCGAAACTGTGGTGAAAGACCAATGTTAGCCTTTGATGAAGCACATCGGCACCAGAAATGGGTGCGTTCGGATTGGAGACAGGTCAATATAGAGAAGGTATCTGTCAACTCTTTCCTGCGTGTCCTTTCTGAACAAATCGTGAGAACCCAGATGGAAATTGCCCTCCGTCTCAAATTCACTCAACATCCAGACCTCAAAGCATTGCTTTTAGGAACGGGCGACGCTGATCTCGTTGAGGTGAGAGGAAGTCCTATCGTTCCTGTCCCCCTTGGGATTAATCAACTTTAGAATTCCCCACGCGATTATTTCTGGGGAATCGGCGTTGATCACTCTGGCCGCAATGAGCTTGGAAAAGCCCTCGTGAGGCTCCGGGAGGAGCTACGCCAAGAGCAAGACAACCCATCCCTCATTCCCACTGTCCGACGAGACGCTACTCGTTTATCGGTTCAAGATCTTACTTCTCTTGTCTCCACTCGACGGATCTCTAATGCGGGTGCCCAGCATTCTCTTGCCCCCACTCTGGTGTCTGGGAACGGATCCGCCAACACTCAGACGGCTTCACCTCAGGGTAGCGGACTTTGCGAGGTATGATCGAGTGCTTCTTCCGATTAACAGGCACTTGATCGATGGTCAACACAGACCTGCCGAGTAAGACCCAAGTTTCAAAACCACCCTTACTGCGGGCGGACATGCGCCGCACAAGCGACCAAAATGTGTAGCGTACGTAAATCAGCACCTGCGTCTCCATCCTACTGATTTTGCACCTTGCGTTTTCCTTTGCAGTTTTGTCGCTCGAAGCCCCGCTTCGGGAAGCATCCCTATTGTTCGAGAACCTGTGCGGCCAAAGCAGGTGGAGCAGTTTGATCTCTCGAAGATGTTGTCTATACTGTGGATCACTGCTAGTTTAACCGGGCTCGACATATGGATGTGATTTCATCACTGTAATTATGACTCATCTTAGTACTGTACTCTCCTATTTCCGTTTTCAAACAATCAAGTGTTTGGTCATAGGGCCGTGTTCAATATTAAGCAAGTGGACCGTTGTGATATTGAATAAGTGCGTTAAAATATAAACATGTTGCAGAATGGTACGATAATTACAATAGTGCATGCTAAGCTACGAGGTGCGGATGAAGAGATGGTAGAGTGACATGTGATCCGATGGTGAATAATGCATAGATAAATGTTAGAATGTAGAGACAAGAAACAATGCGGGGACGTAAATGCAATGCTAGCCATGACAGAATTAAACCATGCATCTCCATGATTCACTCATCGCTGAATTCGACAGAATACCCGATAGATAGAACACGTCTAATACCATCTATGGCAATACATCATCAACAATGCACGTCTCAACTGGATGAGAATATAGCCTTACTTCGAATAGGATTCATGGCCCGGATTGGACTGAGTGCTCTCAAGGGGCTGCGCGACCTCATGAGCTTCTCAGAAACCGGATCCACGCTCGCACGATCATTATTCTCACCATCCGCAGCAGGATTGAGCGCAGGTGTCACAGATGGGCTTGTGTGCGGACTAGGCACGTAACGGTCCTGTATATGTGGAGAAGAAGGCGGAGAAAGTAACATAGCGGTGCTGGGGCCGCTTCCAACGTCCACAGAAACAGCTTTACTTTCCTTCCTTGTTCTTCGACCACAAGAACGTGTCGAGGTGCGCGTGGAAGACATTTCGTTGTCACACACGGGCAGAACCGTAGGTGGCTCGTTTGGACTAGGGTCGGGAACAGAAGATTTGGCGACAGTTGAGAGATTGAGAACACGTTGGACTTCCGGGGTGCTCTCGCGTGGAGAAAGGAGAAAAGGAAGAAGACTACCGGCTAAGAGCTTCCTTGGAGGAGAGTAGGCCGTTGGACAACCGTGTTGTATCCTGAGAGAGGATCTTGAACGAGAATGATTTTTTTTGGAAGTTTTTGAATTGGATGTACTGCACTCAGCCAGGGAAGGTTCGCACGCATTGGAAGGGGAAGCATCGTTGCGCCTGGTGGCCATATCTGCGATGTTATGAATATGAAGATGATACTTGAGAGCTTCGACGTCCGGCAGAATATCCGCACATCCACGACGGCGACATTGGATCCTATTTGAAGGCTTTAAACCGGCATTATGCATCATCACAATCGCTTGAGTTTGCTATAGTTTTCATCAGTATATCGTGCTCAGTAGCTCAGACGAATGATAGGAAAACGCACAGCTTGGATAAGCGCTCGTTGATCGGTGTGATGCATATGGACTTTCGGCTGCGGTCTCCACATCATGTCCATAGTGGTCTGGGTGTCCGTTGACGCGGCCAGTGTGTACATCGAGCGCTGGTCATGGGGGATACGAGGGAGTCCCCTCTCTATGATCCCCGTGGTGGTAACTTCGGTTGCATGGCTGCCACCATGAGCTGCACGATAACAAGCAACGGTCTGTTGTGCCGCGCTGGGGGTTGAACTTTCGTCCGCACTTGCTACTGACGCATTTCGAGCAGTAGATTTAACCTTGTCGAGCGCAGCAGAAAATTCCCATCGCGATGGGCCATCAGAATCATGACTGTGCTTTTCATACGTGGCATTACTGCAGTCAACGGAGACGGCTTCTGGAATCTTCAAGGAGAATATACTAGCAAAACGACGAGCATCTGGTTTCACATGATGACCGGCGTGTGGATCCATGTGGTCTTCAGCAGTGACAGGAAGGTTGTGGGACACGGCGTCGGGGTGTTCAGATCGCATGCTTGGTGAGATGGAGTCGCGACGGCGAGTCAGATAATGGGACGGAATAATAAAGGGAGAAGCACAAAGTTGACATTGTGGAATGAGCGTCCACACTTTGCTGTGGAGAGTTCCACACCGAGAATCCTCGTGGCTGAGAGGCAATGCATACTTAACCCTGCGGCGTGCGCCCAATGTAATGGGCGCGTTTAATGTATACTTGTGGTATTCGTTGCCAACAGATCGAAATTAGTAGTTGGCGTCTAGGAGTGTCGTAGAGACTCAGAGTGCATCGTCGTGGTCATTGCCAATAGAGTACGATATTACAATGGGGTTAGGGTCTAAATTACTACGAACCAGTATTAGTGAGTGAATTTCGCAACTGAACACAGCTAGCCATGACTAGCGTGCTCGGTGCGAGAGCCTGTGGAACTGTCGTCCGGGATCGTCAGACCCTCATACTCGTGTCCCGCACACTCCAGACCAGTTCAGTCTTGCATCGTTCACCCGCTTATCCAGGCCACACTCCCCTTAACCCATTTGAGAATGCATTTCTTACTGTAGGCTCTGCCCTCATGGCGTTCATGGACTCGAGACGCGGTGGTGAGCCCTTCAAAACGTATGGCTTCATTTCTGATGCGTTCCAGACATGGTAGCTGCCCTTGGTGAAACTACCGCAAGCTCTACATTGCCAAGGCTGCGTGACACTATGCTCGACTCTCTAGAGGGGCGTAGAATCCTCAAAGACCGCCCGCGCGTTAGCTCAAAGACCCTAGACTTACAAAAGCTAAAGGCGCTTCCAAACGGGACATTTGGAAGAGAATACACGAGATGGCTCGAAGTATGCAACGTAACCCCTGATTCTCGAACACCGGTTCGCTTTTTACTATTTACTGGGCTGTTGCTGGCAATCCTCTTATATTCCCAGTAGGTTCGCTATATCGATGACCCGGAACTTGCCTACGTCATGCAGCGATATCGTGAAACCCATGACTTCTATCACGCTCTCTTTGCTCTCCGTGTCTCTGCTCTACCAGAGCTCGCCCTCAAAACATTCGAGTTTGCTAATCTAGGTTTTCCTATGGCCGTGCTAGCACTCGGAGCCTCTGTTAAGATGAAACAAGCACGACGCGACAGGCTCTGGCACGAATTTGTACCATGGGGAATTAGATGTGGTGGAAGTGCTAGATGTCTTTTGACAGTCTACTGGGAAGAGAGATGGGACCAACAGGTTGACGAGATAAAGAAAGAGCTTGGCGTGTGGGATCCACCGGGCGGTTCAAGTATTCACTCTTTATGAACATTGGCACCTGCTTTCTCCTGTTGTTGACATGTATGACATGGAATGGTGATATCTTTAAACATTTGAGGTGCTAACATAAATTTGCTACTCCGAACATACAGAAATCATGCGACACAGAGTATCCCTCAATTCATTTCCAAAGTGTTCTCATCCTAGAAACCATGAGATTTTATATGCATCGAAGGTGCACCACAAACCTTTTCAAGACCCTCATGAGTAGCAAAAACAATGGTACTTGTTGCCATCTCAACGCTTCCACCATCCTCATCTATCTGTATGTGATGAAGATAGGATTCTCTAGCAATTAAGCTTTATATGGTGAATGTCAGACCTTGCACTTGATAAGAACAATGATGGTACCAAAAAACTAACTTGGTCATGAGGCACATTGCATAAACTGTTTGGATAGATTATAAAAAGAACAAAGTTTGCAATGATAAATAGCTAACTCACTGCCACTTACTGGAAAACTCATGAAAAAATGACCCGGGTCAAGCTGAGCTGCTATCCACTTGGGATCTCTTGGTCAATTAATATTATAGAATTTAAAGAGTGCTTACAAAGGCTGCTGTAATCCCAGTAGCTAGACTAGTATCAACATTCATTAGCAATGTAATTACCTTAAAGTCAATGTTATTGTACTATATACACCTTGTTATCAGCCCAGTCTGAACGGAAAACTTTGTAAGTTTTTTGATCAATAAACCCAATCTATATACGAATAATAGGTTAGCTTCATTTTCATATTGTCACCCAAATTAGTGCCACCAGTGACCAACCTTATGGATGTGAAGGGAGAATTCCTTTGCAATATGTAACATATTGATCCTGCAATTGAGATATCTGCTAGAATGGAGAGCCCCACCCAAACAGGTATTGACCACTGTCAAAAATGATGAACTTTATAGCAAACTGCAAGCAAAGATAAAACTTGCATATAAGAGTTTTGATCCTTCAGGACCAATGCTAATGCTAATGAGTAATGCATAAGAACAAGTTATATAAACCATTCGCCTCAAGATGAAGTACTTACAGGGACAGCATACAGGCGAATCCAAAGGCTGCTTTGAGATTAGTACAACTTCTCAACTGAACAATACACGAATTTCACCTCCTTCAAGAATTAAAACAACCCACTGAAGTTGATCAGCATCATTGACTGAAAGTATGAACTTTTACATACAAGCATCGTTGAGGCCCTTATGCGGACCAGGTTGGTTTCCACTGGAAGTACTATAAATTTCTAGATGCTTAGAGTGAACATGTCTACTCACAGAGGTAAATGCGACTAATAAAAAATGCATGGACAAGGCATTCAGTTGCTACCTGAATTCTACAAATCAGCCATTGTACTAAGTTCTGACATTACTTATATTACACATATCCCAGTGTAAACTCCAAATTCCCTATCAGCCATATTCAACTTGGGTTACAACAAGCTTTTTTCGGAGATAAGCACATACCATAAGCTTTTCCTTAGCAGCTTCCCAGACGTTGTAGAATCACTACCATGAGCAAGAACAGCCATGTGACAAGCCAGTGCACTTGTGTCGAGGTCTTGAAGAGGTGGTAGTTTAAGTAATAACTCACTCACGTCTCTAATGCTTGCATAATCCTGTTCTCATTAACAATTCGTGACGACGGCTATTCGCACTCGAAGACTGACCAGATGAGTATGACCTATCATCACATGTTAGCACAGATATTTTTAATTCTTGACATTGCCTACAATACCCTTGATCCAAAGGGGATCACGACTATGAACGGGCGTCTTCCAGAAGTACAACCCAACTTGGCCAGTCAATATCACAAAGACACTGATTCGATGATTGAATCAGGATTGACGTCAAGGGGAGGCGAATGACGAGATTCACAATGATGTCAGTGATAGACCTACGACTACTGTAGAGATGCGATTCTCTAAGTTTCCGGTAAACTCCAACGATGGCAGCAACTTGACCATTGGTGGGTCTGCGATAGTAGGGAGGCTCGTCACTATAAAGGTAAGGATGGAAGGTGCGACTTATATGTCCTTGGCTAGGACCAATTAGAACTTGGGCGTCCAAGGCGATACGTTGCATTTTACGGTTGCCGGTAATCAATGTTCCGGAGCACAGTGTTTGATGGATGGGTTATTGGTCTTCACACGGTCGCGAGGGAGGCACACCGATATTCAAGTTTGTGACTGTGGCGAAGGCCTCAATTTACCGATCGATCTCCTCTCATACTCCCAATAGGTTCACTATATCAATGACTTGGGGACTTGCCTACGCCACGTAGCGATATCACGAAATTCATGACTTCTATCATGTTCTCTTTGCCCTTTGTGTCTCGGCTTCTGCCAGAGCTCGCCCCCAAAGTATTCAGGTTTACCAATCTGTTTTCCTATAGCCCACTATAGCACTAATGCTCGGAGCTTCCGTCAAGATGAAACAAGCATGACGTGACAGCCTTTGGCGTGAATTCGTACCACGGGAAATCAGATGTGGTGGAGGTGCTAGATGTCTTCTGACAGTTTACTGGAAAGAGAGACGGGACCAACAAGTTGGCGAGATAAAGAAAGAGCTTGGTGTGTGGGATCCACTGGGTGGTTTAAGTATTCATTCTCAATGAACATTAGCACCTGCTTTCCTCTGTTGTTAACATCTATTTCATGGAATAGTGATATCACTTGGGGTACTAATGTGAATTTCCAACATACACAAGCTTACAGGAAATATCTTTTAATTCACTTCAAAAGTGCTTTCATCCTAGAAATCATGAGATTTTCTATGTGTCAAATATGCACCACAGACCTTTTCAAGATCTTCAAGTAGCAAAAACAAGAGCACTTGTTGCCATCTCAGAGCCTTTACTATTTTCATCTGTCTGTATATGATGAAGATAGGATTCTCTGGCAATTAAACTTCATGTGATGAATGTTAGACCTGCATTTGACAATAAACAAGATGGTACCAAAAAACTAACTTGGCCATGAGACACATTGCATAAACTGTTTAGAGATATGATTAAATTTTAACAAAAATAAGGTTGCAGTGATAAATATCTAACTCACTACCACCTAGGGGAAAACTCATGAACAAATGCCCTAGGTCAAGCTGAGCTGCTGTCCACTTGGGATCTTTTAGTTAGTTGATCTTGCAGAATCTAAAATGGTGCTTACAAGGGCTACTGTAATCCCAGTAGCTAGACTAGTATTGGCTTGTATTGGCAATGTAATTATCTTGAAGTCATGTTATTGTACATACCTTGTTATCAGCCCAGTTTGAATGGAGAGCTTCAGAAGCCTCTTGACCAGTAAATTCAATCTACATATAAATAAGTTAGCTTCAACTCCACACCATCACCAGATTTAGTGGCACTAACCTCATGGATGTAATGGGAGAACCTTTTTGCAATATATAACATATTGATCCAGCAACTGAGATATCTGCCAAAATGGAGAGCCCTACCCAAACAGGCATTGGCCACTATCAAAGTTGATAAATATAGTAAACTGCAAGCAAAGATAAACCTTGCATGTAAGGGTGAAACTTTGTATCCTTCAAAACCAGAGATAATGCTAACAAATAACACATAGGAGTGAGTTCATTTTAAAATGAATCACTTACAAAGATAGCGTGAAGGTGAGTCCGAAGACTATTTTACTTCGGAATAAGTGTGACCCTTTAAATCAAACAATATATGGCTTTCACCTCCTTCAAGGATTAAAACAACCCACTGAAGTTGATCAACACCATTTACTGGAATTATAAACTTGCACGTACAAGCACTGTTGAGACCTTTACACGAACTAGATTGGTTTCCACTAGAAGTATTATTAATTCCTAGACACCCAAGGTGAACAAGTTCTGCTACTTACAGAGGTAGATGCGACTAATTAAAAATGCATGGACAAGACATTCGGTTACAACCTGAATTCTACAAATCAGTCACTATACCAGGTTCTGACATTACTTATATTACACATATTCCCATGTATGCTCCCAACTCACTATCAACAATGTCTAGGAGTTACACCAGGTTTTTCTAAAGGAATAACCACATACCACATGTATTTCCTGAGTAGCTCCTCTGAGAGCATAGAACCATCACCATGGACAAAAACCACCATGTGGCAAGCCAGCACACTTGTGTTGAAATTATAGAAGGGTTGTAGGGGTGTAGTTCAAGCAAGTTACTTACACCTCTAAAGCTTGCATTATCCTGTTTTTATTAGTCGATTGTTGGCCGTTTGTACTCAAAAACTGACCAAATAAATATGACCTAATATCATCACACATCAGCACAAAAATTCCTTGTGTGTCTTGACAATACCTACAACACCCTTGATCCAAGGGGGATCACGACGGTGAATGGGTGTCTTCCAAAAGTACAGCCCGACTTGGCTAGTCAACATCACGAAGACACTGATAGGCAATGGTTGAATCAGGATCGATGCCAAGAGGAGGCGAATGACGAAATTCACAGTGATGTTAGTGATAGACCTACGGCCACTGTAGAGATACGATTCTCCAAGTTTCCGGCGTAGTCGAACGATGGCAGCCACCTGTACATTGCTAGGTCGGCGGGAGGTCCGTGTATGTAAAGAAATGAATGGGAGGTACGGCAAGTTATATAGACTGGTCAGGCGTCCAAGGCGATACACTACATATCATGCTAGCACAGCGGGTTGATGGATACATCACCTTTCTGTCACAGTCGCAGACAAGGGTTCACTGAGAATGTTTGTGACTGTGACACAGTACACTTGCTCGTCCTCCACGCTCACCACACGGCTATCAATACACTGCCCCTTCCAACCCAGATCAAAGACTTGAGAAAGGCGGTAAATTTGACTGGTACCTGGAATGCCTCCAAAAAAACAGAACGCGTCATCATCTTCATCTTCTAAAGTGAAGGAGGACAAGGTGATCTCATCACTCGCAGCCCGTGTCTTGGACTAACTAATCAAGGTTACTTGGGAAGACCTTTGGCTTGAAGAATGTGCGCAATCTCGTTCGTGCGGACAGACTGACATGGACAACGAGGGTTTTGTAGAAAAACAAGTCTGCCAAGGTTCAGAAACAGGTGCAACAGATTCAGGCTCAGGCCTCCATGGCGGGAAAGTCTAGGGAGACACTTGCGAAGGAGAAGGAAAAAGAGTTACGAGCCAAGGCCAAGTTGGAGGAAGAAAAGCGCAAGAAAGAGGAGGCTGCCATGTTCAAACCCGTGCAGATCCAGAAAGTACCCTTCGGTGTAGATCCCAAAACTGTTCTCTGCTCGTTCTTCAAGGCCGGGAGCTGTGAGAAAGGTAGCAAATGCAAGTTTAGTCATGATCTCGATGTTGGCCGGAAGGTGGAGAAGAAAAACCTCTATGAAGACAGCCGGGAAGAGAAAATGAAGGGTTCGTACTGATGTCTTTTTCCGTCGTGGGTATTGATGCATACGACAAATGCTACAGACACGATGGAGAGTTGGGATGAGGCAAAGTTACGAAGTGTAGTACTTTCAAAACATGGCAATCCGCGAACCACGACAGATGTGAGTAGCAATGACCTTGAGTAATGCCTTGCTCATGTACACATGTAGATTGTTTGCAAATATTTTATCGAGGCTATTGAAACGAAGAAGTACGAAGTACGCAATCCTTATCAGCACCCACTATACCCTGATTGCGTTTTATAGATTTGGATGGTTCTGGGAGTGTCCGAACGGTGGGGAGAAATGCCAGTACCGGCATGCTTTACCTCCCGGCTTCGTCCTCAAGTCAGAGAAAAAGGCCGCAGAGGAGGCTGCAAAAGCTAATGTGATATCGCTCGAGGAGTTCTTAGAGACAGAGGTAGACTTCTGCGTCGCAAGAGGATCAACTGCTTATTATGTTATAGCGCCATAAACTGGGCTCCAATCTCACTCCAGTCACTCTGGAAACGTTTGCTATCTGGAAGAAGACTCGAATGGACAAGAAAGAAGCAGAAGCAGAGGCGTTGCGCAAAGCCAAGGAAGCGCAACATGCCGCTGGCAAGATCACTGGGATGAGCGGTAGAGACCTGGTAAGTCTTGGCTTGGCTTGGATTCTGATGGCCTCGTTGACCTGGGATCAGTTTCAATACAACCCAGAGTGGTTCGAAGATCAAGACGAAGGAGATGAGTCAGACGACTTTGATCTCACCAAGTACAGACGCGATGAAGAGGAAGTCTACGCTGAGCTTCGCCAGGCGGATCAGGATGTTAGTAATCTACATTTATATGAAGAAGACGATGGGAACCAGGATGGTAAATGAGGGGGTACTATGGGTGATGCGCACCCACCCTTTCAACATACTCTTTCCATGCAAATTATCTGCCATATTCCACACATGTCCGCATTTAAGTCAGCTCGTCGGTTCATACTTGCGTCCGCTTGGAGGACTTTAGTTGCTAATGGTTTCGTAATATGTGATCAGCGTTTGCTCGAGGCTTTTGCGCTTGTCGTACAATTGAGTTGGCGTTGCCTCACGACTGTCTTCTCCGTTTGAACATTGTCAATTGTACCGTTTACACTTTCAAAGCTATGTCTCGTATACCTCAGGCATCCTCCAGACCGACGGTTAAAACTACCCTGGCCCCCTCAACTTCCCGTTCTCGAGCACCGTCCCCATCCAAGCCATCCGCTAGTGCAGTGGCATCCCCCTCGATCCCTCGTGTCCGCACAAAGTCGGTCCCGAAGTCGCCTTCCAAGCCAGTTCGTCGAGCTCCACCCGAGGAAGCGATCCCAACTTCTAAAGCACCTCTCAGTATCAAAGAAGCCATCGCGCTCAAGCGTGCAGAGGCTAAAAAGGCGGCTTCTAGGCCCACAGTTGGTGGAGAAGTTGGCTTCAATAGTTTTGACACCTCGGAGGATGCTATTCCTGGGGTCAGTCCGACTAAGAAAGAGGCGAGCGACGATGCTGATCTTGGTCGGTGGTCCGTGAAAGAAACCATCGAGCGTGCCCGCAGTACAGGTGTGGACGTTAGCTCTCTCTTGCACCCGGGAGATTTACCTGTCAAGGTTTTTACCACAGGCTCCATCAATCTTGCCTCACGTTCATTGCCATGCTTGCCATCTGCTTTATTTGAGATCCACCTGGGAATAAAGCCCAATGGATTGAAGTCAGTTCCTCAGGAACCACCAATAGGCTCCTCAGAGCCTGCAGGAAAGCGTTCAGGGCAACGTGGAAGCCCCGCGTGGTTTGAAGCACAGGACCTACAGGTGCTGAAAGCATGGAACAATGAGATCGTCGAGATCCAGCACGAGTTATCACTCTTTGGGTCACTCAAGTCCGTTGATGTACGTCTGTTCTCCTCGTCATCAATACACTTTACTAACAACCACGAAAGCTACACCAGAACAAGATCTGTGCTCTACCCGACACTTTTGCTGACCTGACAGCCCTTACTAGCCTAGATCTTTCACATAACTCGTTAATATCGGTTCCTATTAATATCTTCTCACTCCCTGCACTTTCCACCTTGAATCTGTCACATAATGCTCTTGTTGCCCTACCATTTGGCGCGCCATTTTCAAGTTCCTCGCGTCGATCGCGAATGGACACTTATAGCACCGGAGGCATCTTTGGCTCAGCAATCACTCGTGCTAGTGTGCCATTGCCGCGTCTTGTGTCGCTTGACGTGTCTTTCAACAAGCTTACTGCTTCTGCCACCGACCATAAACACCTTCCCTCCGGATTAACCAAGGTTGACTTGTCCTCGAATCCTATCGCTTCAGGGAACTCTGACTCCTCAGCACTCATACGCGCGTTTGGGAATCTTAGCCAGCTGAAAGAACTCCACTTAGCAAACACGGACATTGGTGATGATGCATTCCCAGCTACTCTCACTGGAAACAATTCTCGGAGTTTCCCTGCGTTGCGTGTCCTTGATCTTGAAGAAACGCGTGCAAATGCTGGAGCTGTAGCGCAGGCTTTGACTGGCTTGAAACAGTCGCTCGTATTTGATATGACCGCAGATGAATCACCAGAGGGTACTCTCAGGATAACTGTAGGAAAGAAGGTCCTGAAGGAGGCTTGGGAAATTGAAGCCGAGAATAGAGCGAGACACAGGGGTGGAAGACCCCCGGCAAACGGTGTTCCAACAACAAAGACGATAGATTGTCTCTTGGACGAAAAGCCATTGAAAGAAGTATGGGAGATCGAAGCCGAACAGCGCTTGCTGACTGAAGAAGGCCGGAGACGTGCAAGAGCGGCAGCGGCAGCAACCGAATCACAGGCTGTGACAGAGAATACTTCGTTTGTTCAAAGAAAAGGAAGTTTTTCTATTGGTATCGGCCACCGAGGCTCACCCTCACCGCAAGTCCCATCGTCATTCAACTTGAGCAACCCTCAGTACTACCAAGCGAGTACCCAAACGCTCACCCTCCAGGCTTCGGCGCCCCCTCCGAAGTCGCACGCAAGGTCATTTTCTCTCGCTACGTCTGCCTCAATTGCACGTACCACACCAGGAAAATCCGATATTACCTTACCTACTCCAAGTCTTCCAGTTGCTGCAATATCTCAGCAGCCTTTCGCACATACGCTCAAAATCCTCATACTCAGCAATAGGAAACTAGACTTGTCTGTCTCGTTACCTTTTTGTCGACCCGAAATGGATGCCGGGCTGATACCGACTCTGGAAGAACTTGTATTAGATGGATGCGGTTTTGGTGATAACGTCACGGTGACACGTCAGGTCGAGGGTGGTGCAACCCCGATAAAATCAAGCGAACCACTTTTGCCTTTGCTTACACGGCTATTTCCTAACTTGAGGACGCTGGATTTATCATATAACGCGCTAACGTCTGCGGCACTGCAAAAGGAGACCTTGATGGGTCTGATCATGGCATCGGCTCAGGATACTGTTCGTGTAGGATTGAGACACCTCCGGCTCCGAGGTAACAGCATCACAGCGCTCGATGGCTTCCAGGAAATGGCAACGCTCTTCAAGGGTTATCGCTCTGTCCCTGATTGGAAACTCGAGGAACTAGACTTGAGAGACAACGCAGTCTCCAAAT
This sequence comes from Singerocomus rubriflavus, assembly GCA_038088835.1. Taxonomy (NCBI): domain Eukaryota; kingdom Fungi; phylum Basidiomycota; class Agaricomycetes; order Boletales; family Boletaceae; genus Singerocomus; species Singerocomus rubriflavus. The sequence continues at coordinate 28,592 of JBBPJS010000031.1, forward strand.
TGCCGCCGGAACTCGGTTTATTACCTCTTGACGTCTTCCTCGTGGATGGCAATGTGTAAGTGGCTCTTTTGCACAAGGCGTATATCATGGACTTGCTATTCACGAATTCAAAAAGTTTCCGAATTCCTCAAAGGAGGATATGGGAGCGTGAAGGGACTAAAGGCTTGCTGGGCTGGTTGCGTGGGCGCATTGAATGAGGCACACCGTGGTCCATCAGGTCCACTATCTACGGAATAGCAGCTTGATGGAGCATAACATTATCATGGCCTTTGTATATAGATTCATCGAGGGGGAATCGACCAGAAAGTGATCTAAAACTCGATGCGAGTTGCAGTATCTGTCAAGTATGCCATTGTTCGACAGATACTATAGTTTACGACTTGCGAGATTAATTTACTAATGTGGTACCTTAATTGCCGCTGCGAAGGAACGAAGGCATCGAACCCCGGGTTCGTAGATCTCACAAGGCTTCATGGGAGTGTCACCAATTACCTCGCTGCTAATTCCCAACAGGGGTAATGCCCTTTTGATTATTCAGTGGCCAGTCGCTGACCAGTCACACTGACGACGACACATGCAAGACCTGCGAAAGGCTCGCTCTTCTATCGTATCCACAAGTCAGCGCACGATCCAAAGACGGACAAGTTTGCAACATAGCTGAGTGGAGCGTCAGACGTTCCATTCATCGCCCACTTCACCTTGATGAGAAAGACAATCACATCCCATATTGCACTGGGAATATAAACCCCGCTCAGAACAAGTGTTTTTTTTTCTTCTTCTTCTGTGATGTAGGGTGGAGCAATTCGTCTTGCCCACCAGCAGCAGTGTAACTGTCAGGTCAGAGTCCACCGACGGGGCGTGGAACGCGAAGACTTTTGTCGTTGGGTCATGAAAACCGTCTTCACAGAGACACGCAACGTAGTTAGCTGCCGTCTTCTGTCCTAGTGGCGTTAGGAAAACACACCTGACGTCCGAGAGTAGCCATGAAAGTATATACGTCAGGGCGGATGACAGCATTTGACGTAGCACCTCACTCGCCGAGAGAGCTGAACGAAGAATACGATGTCAGTGGTGCCGGCCTTGCGTCGATACGAACCGAGCGTGAGAAAAATCACGCATCGCACGATGAGGGTGAAAGTGTCCCAGATCCAATCAACACGAAAGAACGAGCAAGGTGTAGCCGTCCAAAGTTGTCACGCCAGAACTGGGGGAGTGCAGGTCCAAGTCAAGACCAGAAGGAGTGTACCATTCGACGGATGTCCGCGAGATATGGTACAGAGCCAAGGTCAGTGCCAATTTCGTGCTGGGGTATGCCGGGTATAGCAATGAAAGATCGTGTTGTCGCCTGGATCTGACGAAATGACCAAAGTAAACTGGCAAAGTGAGAGAATCGACCAATGTGCGTTCCCTGCTCCTTACTTGTACATTGGCATCCTGGTTAGATCCAAGAAACCAGAGTTGCCTGAATAGTGGGGATAAAGTGACAAAGGCGTCATGCTGCTGAGGTACGGACCTGCGAGAGTTGACTGTGTATATGTAGATTAAAGTCAGATACACATTCTTGGCATGATTTTTCCGTGTCTACACAATTTATTCCTGCTAAAGGAGTCTCTTGCCTGCAGGGAGACACAGGGAAAAGAACACTGAGACAGATCATGGCTTAGAGTGCCAAGGTTCTGACTATATGATTCCCAAGACCCCCCACCCAGGGCTGCTGTGGGTTCGTTCACCTGTCGCTGGTTCCCAGATTCTCACGAGAGCCGAACCAAGGTGGGGCTTGTCACCAATGCCTTCAGCGCCGACCTGCGTACATACAACAATTGTCCAAGACTCTTGCTAAGCGTTCTTAGCAGGGGGAAGGGTAAGAAGTTAATTCCAAGCGGGTTGTATTCTTGTCGAGGACGTGTTTATCGAACGTGATGGCCTGTGCCTTCCGATACATTCTCTGATGCTGATTGTGAAACCCACATATCATGATACAGTCCACCCAGACGCAATAATTCCTCGTGGGTGCCCTGCTCTACAACTTGGCCCTCCTTGAGAACGATGATCAGGTCTACATTTTTTTCCCTTGGAATCAGATACCGTGAGACTTGATAAGAACGAACTTGCCTGCTTCGACTACGGTGCGTAGCCTATGTGCGATAAATATACTCGTCCTCCCGCTGTGCAACAGAGTATTGTTGATGCTCTTCATGATCTCCGCCTCAGTGTGTGCATCGAGGGCGGATGTCTACAGGAAGTACACGTCAATAACAAGTACAAGTGACGGGTGATCATTCTCACAGCTTCATCGAAAAACAATATTGGCGGGTCCTTCAACAATACACGAGCGATTGCCAACCGTTGTTTCTCGCCTCCCGAAATCATCAGTCCACGCTCACCAACGGTCGTCTGATAACCGTCTGGTAGACTCATGATGGTGTCATGTACGCTTGCCTTGATGGCAGCCTCCTTCACTTCTTTGTCCGTCGCATCGAGGCGTCCATACCGTACATTATGCAAGATATTGGAGTGGAAAAGGGGTGTATCCTGAGGAACGACGCCTACTGCCTTGCGGAGGCTCTCTACTTGTACATCTTGAATGTCTTGGTCGTCGATGACGATGCGACCAGAAGAAGGGTCGTAGAACCTGAATAGAAGCCGAAAGACAGTGGATTTTCCACAGCCTGACGGTCCTACAATAGCAACCTTTTTGCCTGCTGGAACAGTGAACGAAAGATCGCGAAATATAGGACGATCGGGATGATATCCAAAATTGACGTTTTCGAAGCGAATGGAACCGCCTCTGAGCGTCAAAGGTTGGGCACCTGGGTTGTCCTGTGTGCTGATAAGATACGAAGATCACGAGAATGTTGAGACACTTACCCTTGCCGGTGTGTTCTCGGTTTGGAGAGTGAACAAGGTTTCCATATCCAATAAGCTCTGTCGAAGCTCACGGTATATGCTACCCAGAAAGTTGAGAGGAAGAGATAATTGGAATATCAACTGATTGACCATGACGAGATCGCCGACAGTCATAGTTCCTGGGCGTTACTGGTCAGGCTCAATGACTGTACAGCTCACCTGGCGATATTCTCACCATCAAGCACTCCTTGAGCGGCCAACAACATGGTCGCTGTCAATGCCGTCGAGAATATCACATTTTGGCCCGAATTCAGGTATGCCAAGGAGGTGGTGATTAAAACGGATGATTTTTCGTACTGCTTCAGATGGGCATCATATTGAGCGATCTCGAAATTTTCATTGTTGAAATGCTATGAAACGGATCATACGACAATCAAGAGGAGATGAGCAGGGATATGAACCTTGACTGCTTCATAGTTGATGAGAGAGTCGACAGCGGATGAGGCAGCCATATTATCGGCTTTGTTTGCATGACGTCGAAATTGGGTCCTGCCGATCGTCGTGTGAGAGGGTTTGGCAAGCACACATATGAGGATCGTGCTGACCTCCAAGAAGTGGTTCGGACTGTAAACCAAGTATACGTGGCTAGGGTGGTTGCGGTTATCGCGGCAAAATCCCAGCCGAATTTATACGTCTAGTATGCAGTCTATAGAGGTCGATGGAGAGGAGAGGCTACTTACGAGGATGCCGCAGACCATAGATATCTCCAAAGCAGTAGGG
>JBBPJS010000032.1:0-31985 GCA_038088835.1 Singerocomus rubriflavus
TGAAATGTTCCATACAATGTCCAATATGCAAGCAATGGTGGTGCATTGAGCCATATGAGCACTGGCAGTCATCTGGACCAGTTGTGGCTGTGGCTGTGTGCGTGCTTGCTAATTCCAACAACTTACGGACACTGTGATTGACCCTTTTCCTCTTGACCCTCCTTTACGATACAATACAGAACTCATAGTATAAAAATGATATCTCTCGCATTTGAGCACCTCAGTCCATTGCATCACATGACAACTGAGGTGAGCTACTCATACCTTTACTCTACTAGTTATTGATCTGACTTGTACATAGTGAACCTCTGATAGTTGTCTGCTCGCATTCTGATCAAGTGCCTATTCCATTATTGCATGCTGACAACATCTGAGGCTGGAATTTCAAAGTCAGTATGTGCCAGATGCGTGACCTGGTGTGACAAAAAGCTTTGTAGTCGGCAAAAGTCGGCGAAAGTCGGAATCAGTCCACATGTTGAATGCACATCAGAAAAAATCAGGAAAAATATGTAGTAGATGGAACGCCATGGTCTGAATCCACAGATTGAACCCGAGGCCGGTAAGCATCTTTGTGAAGATGTTAGAATGAAAATAGTGACTTTTTTGCACATCCGGCCCTCTACGAATAACCAATCATCAAAAGGATCGTGGCACGTGACCTCATAGCGGAAACTAAAACTGTCTGCTTGTCGAGCGCTTAGATTGGACGATCTTTCCCGCCTCTTGCATAACCCATGGAGGCTGCAATTGCATTTGCACAACAAAAATTTGACTACATCATTGTTGGTAAGTGAGCCAGGCGTCCTTGTGAACATTTGACGAGTATCTGCCTTTGTTCAAGGGGGTGGAACTACAGGGCTTGCATTGGCTTCATTGTATGTACCATGCCTGTCCACTTAGAAAATGCTAACCAGGTGCCTCAGACTCTCTGCAGACCCACGAGTGTGTGTTGGTGTCATTGAAGTAGGTCTGAGGAAGGATGATGAGTTGGTCCTCGTTCCAGGTAAGTCACAGGATGGCATGCCTGTATCACCATTAAATTCAAGAATACGAAGGGATGGTTGGAAAGTCATTGGAAAGTCAGTCCTTGAAGTTGCCTCATGTGCCTCCCTTTCTGATGATGTCCAGATCCCGACTATGACTGGTCGTTCCTCACCAAGCCCCAGCCTTTAGCCAAGGATCGCACAATCCAGATCCCTCGAGGTAAGGTGCTGGGAGGCTCGTCTGCCTTGAATTACATGGCATACACGAGGTCAGCCCATCTGCTTCTCTTTGACTGAAGTGTTTCTCACAAAGACAAAAATAAATCAGGGGTTCGAAAATCGAGTTCAATGGTGTGCTGCAATTTGTCTTGCAGACTTTTCATGAGTCTAATCAGGTGATCTTTTTTTTATATAGACTGGGAGAAACTGGGAATAACAGGTAAGAAATGCCCGAGAATCTTGCGGCAGATGGCCATGTCATGACCCTTTCCAGGTTGGGACTGGAGCACAATCCAAGATGCTGTGAATGCGACGGAGGCGTGGACCCCCCCCTCGGATTATGCAAAGTTGCATAATGCAGACAATGTTGCACACAATCATGGGAGGTATGTACAACTTGTAATGCGGGTGGAGGCCTGTTTTGGAACGTGTCTACTCAGGCATGGGTATATCAAGACAACAGCGTACAGCTATTACTATGACCTCGTCCTGCCGTTCTTTAACACGATGAACAAGTTGGGGGTGATGACGAACCACTCGGAAGTATGCTTCACCACAAGTTGATACTGTCTTGCACATACCCGTCGTATTGCTAGGCATCAGGTGATTTGATTGGTATCTGGACGTTCACTGCCTCGGTCAATCCCCAAACGAATACTCGTAGCTATAGCACAAACGTGAGCTGCATCGGTCACTAAGAGGACAAACATCCTGACTTGACTGACGCCAGGCGTATTATGACCGTGTCTCCAGTCAACCTAACATTGTCTGCCTGACAGGAGCCTACGCATCCAGAGTGGTGATGTCAGACGATAGAGATGGAGTTATGCGTGCTATAGGTGTCGACTTCTACTTCTCTGGTCAGCTCCTCTTTGCCTCTGTGCGCCGCGAAGTGATCCTTTCTGCGGGTCAGTGAACAAGTCATATCTCGAGTGTCGAGTAATGATTTCTGTCAACAGGTGCTCTCCAGACCCCGCAGCTTCTGGAACTATCTGGTGGGTAGAGATGTTCGGTGATGTAGCCTACTGACAGGACCTCAGGCATTGGGAATCCAAACATTCTTCAAAAGCTCGGGATACCCCTGAAGGTTGATCTGCCTGGTGTCGGGGAGAATTTCCAGGTAAATGGATGTCATCTTTTGTCGTCGATAATTAATCTCCCACACAGGATCACTTTGTGGTGAATTTGGGTGCAGAGCTTTTTAGGCAACACATCACCATGGATGACTTGTCGTCGGAAAGTTTTGTTCAGGAGCATCTTGAGGAATACAGGTTGACACGGCGAGGCATACTTAGCAGCACATTGTCCACCCTGGTTTTCGTCCCTACCTCGGCATTCATTCCTGAGGACAACAAAAGGCATATGCTCACGTTGCTAGACAGAGCCTTGCAAGCACCGGAAATAAAGAACTCGCCGTACAAACAGTGGTACGATCTGCAAAGATCCTGGCTCGAAAACGACGGGGTTGCCCAGTTGGAGATCGTCCTCTTCCCATGTACGTCCCCTCAAAGCACATTCCCCGTGCGTTTGAAATGAATATTTGTGGTTAGCGTACACGCACGTGGGTTGCACGAGGGAAAATGCAAGGCACTACATGATGTCTGTTGTTCTCCAACACGCATGGAGTCGCGGATCAGTGAATCATAGCCTCTCCTCGTTCCCTGCCCTTATTAACGCGAGACCAATCGATATGCAGGTCCATGCTACCTCAACTTCGATCTTTGATCTACCAGAGATTGATCCTGCGACGCTGGATTCACCTGGTGACATCGGTTTGTTCCCATCTCTCACCTTGTTCATGCTAATTAATCCGGATGGAGTAGATATGATGATGCTTCTGGATGCTGTCAAGTATACGTTCAAGATCATGCAGACCGGCGCATTGGGGAATCTCACAGCTAAGATTATCGAACCTCTCCCGACGTGGTCTGATGATCAGCTTCGGGACTATATTCGCTCCATGGTTAAGAGTAATTTGCACCCGATCGGTCAGTACTAGTGTCGGCGCTTTCCTTCCAGATCTTGAAGTGAGAAAGTGAACTGACGGGTAACTGACGGACGTTGCAGGTACGGCTTCGATGCTTCCGAGGACAGCGAACGGCGTGGTGGATAATGATCTCAAGGTGTGTTGGGCGGTCGTTGATGAGAACCGGAATGGAAACTGACTGACGCTGTCTAACTTGGCCAGGTCTATGGAACGGCGAATTTGAGAGTGGTGAGTGTCTGAACAAGTGACTGCCCGGCGCCTCTCATCGACGAGCCGCGTTCCAGGCGGATGCGAGTATTATCCCCATTGTAAGTGCATGAGACAACGCTCGGCTGGCGAATCTTAGGCCAATGTCACCCATAGCACATAGGAAGCCACCCTCAGGCAACACTCTATGGGTCAGTTATTCAGTCCTCCTCATTTAGTTGCCTTGCTCAACCACGCACAACCAGACTCGCGCACCGCGCAGCAGATATCATTACGTCCCAACAGAATGTGACAGCGAAACTCTGATAACTCCTCTTTGAATAGTATGCATGCTGGCAAGTATAAAGTTGAAAGTGTTGTATGATAATGTACACAAAGGGGAGGATATACTCCTAAGATGATGTGGATACGTTCTACTGTGTATTTAACTTGCTATGCGCCGATGGCGCCCGTCCACGTGTCGATGAGATCGATGACACAGTAACCCTTGACAGGGACGTATTGCCTTGTGATCATCTTGATGGTTTCCTGTGCAACCATGCCCCCCAGGAAGGCCGCTGTATTGGGAAGTTCCGCGGAAGGCGCCCGAGCACTGAGAAGTAACCGTTGTGAGATGTAATCCGGAATCGAAGGGGAAGGTGAGAGCTCACAGTTCTCCAATGGCTTCGTCGATCGTTTGGGGTAGTTCGACGCCATCGCCGATGATGTACTGTACCTCTTGGCGAAGGCGTTCGGCAGTTGGGGGTGACCCTACACCGTTTGCTCCTAAAGTGAACAAGGCGGACAGGGCAACGTGCGTAGATGTTTCCTTGGGATAAGTGGTCAACGCATCCGCTGGGAACCCATCACACGTCAAATGACACGTTCACGAATCAGTCGTGGCATACACGCACCCAATGCAGACTTGTCCTGATCGAAAGCACCCCATTGTTTACCTCTGAGCACCCGCAGTGCATGTGCATTCTTTACAAATTGATCGACGAGGGTGTCGTCGACGGGGGCACGGAGATGGCTCATGAAAGCTTGCTTCTCCTCCTCTGCACGCGTCTTGTAGAGCTTTTGGAGATGTATGTAATTGGAGGTATCGGACTTCATGTCAGGAAGGGTGGATGTTAGCGGAAGAGTGTGCGTCTCAGATTGATCGGTGAATTCCTTGAGCGCAGCGAGAAGATGGAAGAACGGTGACGGACTCTGACTGAGGGCTTCGGGTGATATGGCGTGATCCTCAAAGAGAGCGGCGATCTCGGAGGGAACCTGGCCATAGTTGTGCTCAGGAGCTCAGGACGAGAAATGGTCGTGGGAGGCGCACCTTTGTCTCGGTCCAACATCGGTATGCCTGGGCTTCGGCTTCATCAAAGTTCTCTTCGTCGGACTTGACTTTCATGGCGAGAATGTGTTTTTTGAATTCTTGCCGCTCGACGGAGGTCTGGGGTGAATTTCCGTTGTGCTGATGTGGTTACGTGTGAGGTTCAGAGTGAGGTAGTGGAATGGACGTACGGCTTTCTTCCAGTCTTCAAGGACGCGGACGAGAATGATGACATACGGGATGTGGCCATGATCTGTTGGATCCAACGAGTCAAAGTCAAGGGCTAGTGCGTGGTTGTGGAGTGCTGGGAATGGTTTATCGATGCGAAGGGATGGTGCTGATTCAGAATGGCTTTCGATGACTGGATGTGCTCAGTGCACCTATCGGAGACTGCGAAATGGCTGCTCACTGGTGTGTTCGTGGAACTGGATGAAGAACTCGGCGAGGAAGCCGGCAGAACGTACAACGACGAGAGACGGACGAGAGGAATCGCTCCATAGGAAGGCTGACAGCCTTGCGAGGAGCACGTTGTCGAGGTTGTGTGCGATGATGATAGTGAAGGAGGCTAGCCACTCGGGGTCCGTGTCAAGGACAGCGGAGAGCGGTCTGGTGTCGGCGACACCCTTGACGCTATCATTGAGCTCGGCGAGCAGACGGACTGCTTCGGATGCCCTGTTCTTTCCAATGCTGTCGAACCCTTCAAGGAAGAAGTTGTTTCCCGCGTCGGCATGAGAGACGGACTCGTGATCAAGAATAGTGAAGTGGCCGATACCAGGGAGGACGAGATTTTTGAGGATGGAGGTGGATGTAGCATGGCCCGAGATGACGAGCACACGAGCTGATTCAAGGGCGGTTTGACCGCTCGCTGCCCAGAGGCTGGAGGGGACGATTGAGGGGACATCGAGGCGCGCGCTTTTGACAGACGTACCGCAACTGACGGTCGTATCGTCTCGTCTTGTTATCCGGTCGGGCTCTTGGATGGGTGAGCGAGGAAGAGAGAGAAGATGTGACGAGGACACATACTGTATTGCAGTCGTAGCGGTCTCGATATCCTGAGAGTCTTGAGGAGCCATCGTGGTCTTTAATAAGATCTTGGCTTTACCACCGTCCACCATGGCAGAGACGCGTCAATACGGTGATCTTGCAACGCAACTCGTCCTCGAATCCCGCCGCTCGACGGCAAACGATATGCTTCTCAAGTACAACGGCGAGCTCGTGCGATCCATCATCAGAGAACAACGCGAGCTCGACAAGCTCGCCGACACGCCAGACATCACCCCTGCCTTGCTCATCCACCAGACCGCAATCATGCGCAACAAGCGCTGCCTGCTCGCCTACCACAAGCACAGGCTTGACCGTCTCCGCGACATGTATTGGGCCGTCGGTGGCGCACTGCCGCATTTGCTCAGCAACCCCGACATTCGCAGCAAACTATCACCTCATGAGGTCGACTTTCTCCGCGAGTACAGTGAATTGGTGATGGACTACCGTGCTGGTTTCTCAAACGAACTGGACATCACTGCCAGTATTACCCATCCACCAAAGGATCTGCATGTGTTGGTGCGGGTGGTCAGAGATTGCGGGGTGATTCAGACCGAGTTGGGAAGCATAGACTTTCAAAAGGGGCAGAGGTTCATGGTCAGGCGGGCAGACATCGAACACCTCATCGTGCAAGGCTACCTCGAGGAAGTCTAGCGAAGCGTTGGAGGCACAGCATTTATTTATTTCTAAAGCCTTTGCCAAACAGTCTTAAAGTGGCATTTCACCCCGCGTTCGCCATCTCCGTCTTGCTCCTCCCGTCATGCATCCTCTCAAATCCAAGTTGTCAGTCACATCCCCTGCATTGCGAAGAACACTTGCTCTGTTCTCAAAAACCCACATGGTGACATACCCCCACACGCTGCACGAGCGTGCTAGACGCCACTCTTCTGAACTCCCACTCTTTACTCGCCATTATGCCATACCGCACGCTTCATTGTCCAACGGACCACCTTTCTCCATGTTTACCCCCAATCACACTCAACCCAACCCTCCAGGAGAGATTTCTGATCTGGAGTGGGAAATTCGAACTGGTAGGGGTGGGACTACACCTCTTCACGAGATGCTCTGATATGACACGTAGCCCGATTCTTTGCATCCCCCCCTTCTGTACTGTTCGCTGTACACGGCTGCGATGTGCTCAAGGACGTGCGATTTACATTCTTGAGAAGACACTTCCGGACTTCTTTCAAGCCGGTCTGGTCGTCAACGTCAACCCGACGAGGGCGGATATAGTCGATGTTCCCCCCTCTGAAAGTGAGAACGGCGAGAACATATACAGTCCGAACATTCGCTTGATGTACACCCCACCTGTTGCCTTGCCACCTCCATTCCCACGAACTTTGTCGTTGGAAGGCGAGTACCCATCTCAGCGCCCGAGGTGTCGTCGCCCCTGAACGTGTACCAGGACTTGCTTTATACACGGCGTCATCCGTCTTTATTCGTCATGCGATGAAGACGCTCTGCTCGGATCTGCGGGTCGAGATGCGGAAGCTTGTTGTGCACACACCGCCGAGCACGGTGTCGCAAACAAGCCCTGCCGGAGCGAGACCATCTCGTAGGCGGGAAAAGAGCGTGTCGATTGGATTGAACGTGTATGGGACGACGCGTGTTAGTGGTGGGCACGGGGAGTGGCAAATGTAGGTGGCATAGTTCTAAAACGGAACAAGACTGATGGGTTACAGCGATTCGACGTATGGGTTCTCCCCAGTCAGTGGGATGATCAATCTGCACACAATCGACTCGATACAGCCTGCACCGCACCAAGCGGCGTACGACGCGCTCCGGGCATCGCTCAGCCACGTCTTTGGGCTCGGAGGGGACATGCGACCCGGCCAGGTGAGCGGGATTCGCAAATATTAAATATTTTTGACACCACAAATATATATGTATATTATATAATTTACAACTGGTAACTATCCTGTGATAGATAAATGTGGGCCCGCTGGTGACAGTTGGAGTGTCCATTCCCTTTGCCTTCCCTCATTTTTTAACCACTCCGCCACGTCTCTCTTTAATTCGAGCACCACTCGTTTTCCCAACGTTATGTTCGCCCAAGCACTCGCTGTCTGCCTCGTCGCCCCCTTGCTCGCTTCATGTGCGTCATTTCCCTCTACCGATGTCACCCTTCACTCAGGTTGTTCTCTCCCAGCTGTCTTTGCTCAACAGCCTTGTACCCGTACCTACACTGTTCGAGCGGGCGATATTTGCGACGGCATCTCTGCTGCGAACAACGTCTCGACGTGAGTCTCATTCCTCTCCTCTTCCCACACACATTTACTGTCTCCAGTTACCAACTCGCGGTCGTCAATGACAACATTATCGATCCCGCATGTAACAACCTCAACCCAGGCTCTACCATTTGTCTTGGCTGGCAAGGCGAGGATTGCACTACCACCCATGTCGTACAGCTCGGCGATACTTGTGACGGCGTTGCATCCAATTTTAACCTCAACTCCACTATTTTATACGCCAACAACCCTCAGCTGGACCAGGACTGCACCAACATGTACGTTGGAGAGGTCAGTCATTTTGTCCGTTCTGTAAACATGCCTCTGCCTTGATCTAATGCGATGTCTGCTATATACAGGTCCTGTGCATTTCTTCCACCGTCGACGTTCCTCCCTTGCCTCCCAGTGGTTCAATGCCTGCGTCGACCATCCCGGCTACCTCGACTCCGGCCCCTACTGATCTTCCCTATTGCGACTAGTTGGTCATGATTCATTCTGCCGACCAAGCCTGGATGCCCGCGGGCCAACACAGGCTGGTCTTGTCGTCTGCCCTGTTTTCAATTTGTCAGCAGTTTTTTTAAACCAAAGTATCGCTTCAAGTGGTCTTCCTTTTTGTTCTGTGTTGTTCGCACCGAGATTTCTTGTCACCATACCCAACCATTTCCATTTTTACCCCGTTACGTACGGATTTTCCCCATAGCATTGCATCGTATGTGGTCGTAATTCTGGTGTGTTGCGCTGTACATGCAAGGGAATATATCCTTCCATTGGTCCTGAGGACTTTCAATCAGAATGTGGTGTCATCAAATAGGATTTCATTTGTGCCACTTTAAATGTAATGAGAGATCGGTCGTTTGCTTCCTGCGAAGAACAGGAGCAAGACGGCGTGAGCTACGAGGGAGGATGTAACTCATCAGTAAGTATCTCCTGACAGGAAAAAAAGATGCCGCCATGGGACAGACTATCCAGTTATTGGAGTTGCCTTGTAACAACTTTGTGCTCTTCAGTCAAATGTCATTCATCCATCACACAAGTCAGCTGACACTTTGAGCAACGTAAAGAGACAAAGAACTCTCTCTTGGCACTCTCGGCAAGTGACACTCCTCGTCAAAATGCAACAACAAGTTATTATGTATGGTTTGTTCGCATCGTCTATCTCAACGTCTTGCTCTATGCATGCTCGTAATTTCCTTGTCGCTCTTTGTCTCGCATTCATCGCTGTTGCCTTCCAGTCTCTGCTGGTCGGAGAGCTGACCGGTCACCTCCCATTTCGCGTCCTCCGTCGTAGTCCACAAGCGACGAATGTTTTTCCGAGACCTGCCTTACCAGAACGTGGTGAGGCAGTTGTCGAAACAGACAGCTATAAGACTGTCCTTTTGAAGGCAATTCGTGTGTACCATTGTGATTTTGTCTTCCATATCCTGACATCCAGGTTATGGATGACAGTCAATTCACCCCATTCTTGGGAGTTGATTGTAAAGGGCATTCTCCACCCGCTCACGTTCTGGGTCGTCGTTGGTGTGGTCACGCTCTTTCACCACATCAACAATCCGGGATCAGGTATGTTTGGTCTATCTGACGCCATTCCAAGTCCCACAAATATTAATGATGTGTGCCATGGAAAGGCCTGCCTACCATCTACCATCATCTGTCGTGTTTCGCAACGCATCTCTATTCTGGTACGTCGCCCATGCTCATAGGTTTAACATGCCCTTGTATTGAATATTGGCCTGTCGAACGGATGATACAGCTCTATGCGCACGCGTCGCGTTACCTACAACCGCCATGTTCACGCCTACGCGGGTAGTTCCACCACAACTGCTCGCAGCAGTGTCGTCCGTGAATTTGTCTCCCCCGAGTAAACGGCATGTCCCTGGCCATGGACGGTCACCCAGCAGGGTGGCCGAGATTACTTTTTGACGCTGAATATTTATGCTTTGGGTATGGACATTTCTGGTGCAGCCTCAGTTATTTTTCCAAGCAATGTGATGCATAGTCGATCGAATGGCCTGATACATGATACAATGCAGCACTATTCGCGTTCGTAGTATTAATCTTGGCAGACATTCAACGGGCAGATTTTGATATTTATTCCGCACTGGACATTTGAATACAGTAACGTTCCTCGGCCCCGAATATTGACATATTGACGTTTGAGTCGTCATGTTGTTTAGCAAAGGCTTTGAGAACAAACAAATGCTCAATCCTGTGTCGGATTTGTGTGCATTCATATGTGACATCCGACTCCGTTACTTGCACCACTCGATGTTGGGCACTTTGCTACGAGTACATGGATCACTGAGACGCCCTGCTCGGCATGTGCTCGTGCATTCAAATCGTACCCAGTCCACTCTACCTGGCACGAGTGCCTTGGACCAACTTGAAAAAGATGGCGCATGCGTTCTTCGAGCTGTGGAGAAGCGCGTCCAGACCCGAAAAGAGCTGCTGTCCAAGGCAAGTTGCCCGGGAACGAGGTGTTTCGTCGAGACTTACTGCCCAACGAAAGATGTCAGAAGCCATGTCATCTCCAGAGGATATTGCGCGTGCGCGTCACGTCAAGGAGTTGGAACCTCTGCATGACGCGTGGGCATCGTGGGTGAAAACGAGAGAGGTCAGTTTGACTCTTTCTGGAGCTCAAAGACGTGCTTGTTTGTACATAACCACCTTAGTAGTCCCTACTAGGTACTCTCCCTCTCTTGAAGGACCCGGATCCGACTATGCGTTCCCTGGCGGAAGAGGAATTTACGACGCTTAGGGAGAATCTCTCGACTTATCTCTCGACGACGTTTCCTTCTCTACTTGTTCCGCCCTCTCAGACACGCTCGTTTTCAGCGCTGTTGGAGCTGAAAGCTGGTGTGGGGGGCTCAGAGGCAACTCTCTTTCTCATGGACCTTTTGAAGGTGTATGTTCGTTATGCCCATGCTCGAGGGTGGCGGGCGGATGTGATTCAGAGCACAGAGGTGACAGATGGAGGCATGCGAGACGCGATCATAGAGGTCAAAGGAGAAGGGGCATATGACACGCTGCGATGGGAGACGGGCATCCATCGCGTACAACGCGTTCCAGCGACGGAGGCGAGTGGACGGGTGCATACTAGCACCGTCGCGATCATCGTAGGTTTGAATTTACATTCGAGATTGTCTCGTTTCTCATTTGATCAGGTGCTTCCCCTCAGTGAAGAGGTTGAACCCGCTGCGGATGATAATCTATTCAAGATGGTCGATGTGCGGATCGAGGTGATGCGTTCACGTGGTGCAGGTGGACAGGTTCGCGTCTACATATACACCTGGCATTGAGCGGCCACTTATTATGCATTTCTTATAGCATGTAAATAAAACTGAGTCAGCCGTGCGTTTAACACACGTGCCGACGGGCGTGACAGTGTCGATGCAGGACGAGCGGAGTCAACACCAGGTTCGCGTTGAATTACGCATCTTTGTTATCCGATGGTATTGACACGTTCCATACCCTAGAACAAGCGTCGTGCGTTCCAAGTCCTTCGGGCTCGTCTCATGGATATGAAAATTACCAAGGAGATCGCCGAGCGCCGTGCAACGCGCCAGAATTTGATCCGAACTGCTGATCGCAGCGAGAAGATTCGGACGTATAACTATGCACAGGCGCGTGGATAACTGCTGCTGTTGGCGTTGGTTGAACTTGACATGTGTCAATATAGGACCGCGTGACCGATCATCGCATAGGTCTGTCTTTAATGAACCTGCAGTCTTTTATGGAGGGTGATGGGGTACAGGAATTCTTGGATGCGATGAGGCGCAACTGGGAAGAAGAGATGATGGAGGAGGCTATCAGTGATGTGGACTAGATCAAACGGATGCCGTGCACTGACACATTCTCATTATGATTAGATCATTCACCACTCATACTCTATTCGAGATCTTCATACCGAACCCAAGCACAACCAGCCTATATCTATGTCATGCACTCTACAACTCTCTTTCTATATCTCGTGCAATCCTAGTATCAAGCAACTCTTGGAGGACATTATCGGCGTGTTCGTGGATGTGCGTGTGTAGCAGTTATGATGGTGACCGTCTGCATAGTTATCGAACCAACACGATTTCGCCTTTTCGGCTATGCTGACTCCGAGAAAAAAAAGCTCATACACAATCGCAAAGTCCTCGTCCTTATCCTGCAGGATGCCACTAATATACACCCTACTACATCAATGAATTGTGTGCTGTGCCAGCTAGGTTGCTCATGGCCAGGGATGGAAATGAGGGGTTATCTGTCTTTGAGCCCCAAACAAGCTATCTTAGGGTGCTTCAAGTATTGTGATGAAACACGTCAGACTTCTCTCTGGGTACATGTGCAAGTGAGGCCTGACTACGCGTCTCTCTTTACAATTGATCAGGGCTGATTAATATCGGGTTTTAGTTATGGCATACTGCCAAGACCCACGCTGCCCAGACATCAAACATCGCAGGAGACCATAACCTACTGGGATGCCCCTTGCTCAGGTGTTCTAATTTTACTTGTGCGGTACTCTTGGCACGATGCAGTTACTGTGTGATATGCTCTACCTTGTTTTTTTTTTTTTTTCCTGATCTACATTCTGTTTATACGAGTCAATCGATGGTGAAGCAAAGACAAGAATGTCCATGTGTGTCTGCGATCCAACATTATCACTGCATGCAGGACTTCAGACAGATAGACATTACAATTACATAATCTCCGTGTCCATTGTGTACATAGATACCAGTATAAAATACTCGTTTCAAATGAGTTTCGACACTCACTATAATTAAGTTATTCCCGCGGCGCCGTGAACTCATCCGAGGTCGACTAATGTGTCTCCTAACCACTGCAGTGTCTGCATGGTTACATGATGCGACAGGTGGGTGCGTCGGCGATGCCGAACTTTTCGAGTTGTTCCTGAGTCACTTCCCGTTCGTTGGCACGGATTTTCTCTCGAGATTCGATGGGGAACCAGTCCGCCATAAAGTTGAGAAGCCCATAATCAATGTTGGCTACATGACTCAGAGGTGAAGGACTCTAGGACATGACGAATGCACACTCACATGAGTTCGCTTGTAGGACCGTGGGTGCGCGGCACAGTGGACAGTTCGCCTTTCCACGTCTCTGCAGCTTTACGAGACATCTAGGTCGACCGTACGAAACATTTAGTCGGAGACAAAGGCAAAGATGGGCGGTGGAACTAATCACCTCACGCAGAATAAATGGCCGCAACAAAGCCTGATCGGTCTGAATGCAATAAAGGTGCAGATAAGGCACGAATAGTCGTCAATACTAGGTATGATGGGCAGGAGAACTTCGCCTATGGCTTGTACGAGGAGTCTTGGTAGCGATTTAGAAGTACGAATGACCGAAGTAACTTGGCACGGGGAAGGCATAGATGTAGACGCATTTCGCTCCAGAAGATAAGAGGGGATCGGAAGCTTCGTACGTTTAGCATGTTTCTTAAGGATCTTGCGGGTCGCTTCCACATTAGCAAGTTGGAGCTACATTTCAACTCGTGAGTTGGCGCCATAAAGCGGGTCAAAAGGCCGGGATCTCCTAAATACCTTCTTCATGCCCAAGATAAACACGTTCAAATTCATGAATACGTTCAGAGCTTCTTTACTGTCGGAAAGGACCATAGTTCCTCTCTTCTCCTGGATGTGTTCTCCAAATAACTTGAATTGCTGCTCTGCTTCTTCAATGCTTCTTTCACCTCGGGTATATTCTTTTACACTTTCAAAAATCTCTGCTTCGGCGTAGAGGCTGAAGATTTCGCGCCAGATGTACAAGTCTGACTTGCCTCCCAGACTAGGGCGCAAGGACATTGCATTATTGGCGGCAATTGAATAAGCTGAGAATGAGTGGGGAAGAGATGATGATGTCGGGCGAGCCGTCAAAGATATCGATGTAGCAAGTGTAGTGAGAGCTGAATTAAATCCGTCGTATAGATTATCCAAGTAATCAGAAAAAGAAGATAGGGTGGAACTAAGGAGCTGAAGGAACAGAGTGTCGGAGGGGAGGGGGATGATCAAGTCTGAATTATCACTAGGGGACGGCGGTTAGGTATACGGGTGGTTAAAGTAGAGCAGAATCATACCAATATTCTAGCGAGTGCATTTTGTCTTTAAACGACATGGGTGGGTGGAGTGGTGCCCCCGTGATACGGCTGAATGATTGTTCCGGAACGAGAAGATTAATACAGTGGATAAGTTGTGCTGTTGAATGAACGGGCTCCACATTAGACGGGTGCCGACTCGACGGTAGGCGAAGCCTCGGTTCGAGCGCAGATGAATTCAATGCGATCTCATAAATGATGGTGTGTGTGTATGGTCCATCCGAAGTACCTTTGGTGTCCATAGTAAGAGCTGTGTGCTGACTCTGTCGCTCGAGGTGTGCGAGATCATCACCTAGACTTCCGCTCTCGTGCAAAGACTGAAGAATTGAAGGGCTAAGCCCTAGAGAATCAAGCTCGCACACGGTTTGATTGATGAGTTGTTTAAGCTAGAAGTCGGGCGTTTCAGGATCAGGTCAGACTCCAGGTCATACGAGCAATCCGAGGACGCACCTTGCGATATTCAAAGGCATTACTTCTGAGTTCAGGAGGGAGGGAATCGAGCAATTGAGTGTAAGCTTTGGCGAAATGCATTTCTTCACGGCGGGGAAGAGCAGTGTCCGTAGCGTTGGGTGCGGAATATAAGTATCAAACGGAGCACGATTCTAATCTAAAATCGCTATAGGTAACGGGCCAAGTGTTCAAGGGGCTTTGGCTGACACACGAGTGTCTGAGCCTCTGAGGCGGTAGAACTCGACAGTTTAACCGAATTCCTTTGAAAAGAAATCTGAAGCGAAGTTGATGAGTTCCACGCAAAGTGGTGGGTGCAGCTCAAGAGGCTTGTTGGCTAAGCGCCCAAGCCATGTGTAAATATACCCCTTTGGGAAAGTGGCCATGTGTATACTACTAAGACTTGCTCGCCATCGACCGAGCCTCGCTGTCCGCTTCCGCCTTGTGACCACCGTGTCGCTAGACCTATGGAATTCCTGGCACATGCAGTAAACGACACGAACCCAGAACTTCCACCGGGCTCACCTCCAACGTGTGAGTGTTTGACCATCCTCATGGGCTCTGTGTACTCAGCTCCCGCAAGTCAAGTTCGAAGGTCCTTGGTTCACTACACAGATATCACTTGCATCATCTATCGGCATCGTCTCGTTTTTTCTATTTTCATATTGTCGACCCCGATGGCCGCTGCTCTTTGCGCCTCGCACCAAGCTGAAGGGTACTCGTGCGACACTCTTCCATTCCCCAGACTTACCATCACTTGCAGGGTTTTCTCCTCATGAAGCTCACGCACACTCTGCGTTCTTTGGTTGGATTATGCCGACGTTGAGAACATCCGAATACACGATCTTGCAAATAGTTGGCCTAGATGCTGCGGTGGTAAGTCTGTCTCCTAATGGGTCAACCGGGCAGTTCCTCAACTCTCATCCGCAGCTACTAGGATTTTTCAAAACTTCTTTCTATCTGTTCTCCCTATGTTCTCTCTTTGCTATCACTGTCCTAATGCCTATCAACTGGAAGGTATGTGGTAGCACGTCACTCGAATTCGTACCAACTCATTATCATTAGCACAATATTGGAATAGGTGGGGGTCTTGATGACGATGACGATGACTGGCCCCAATCTGCGTTTCCCGGCTCCCTCAAGAATCCTGCAGACCGTGACTGGCTTGATCTGATCAGTGACGCAAACTCTTACCTCACAGTCCACTTCCTCTTCACATATCTCTTCACTGGCCTTGCCCTCCGCTTCCTATACAAAAATTATCTTCGTTATATTCGCTCACGCCAGCTGTTCTCGCTGGAATTGGTGCATTCCATTCCCGGACGCACTGTTATGATCACCTCTCTACCACCTCAATTACGTTCTGAACCTGCACTTGCAGAGTACTTTGAGAACATCGGGTTAAATGTAGAGAGTGTTTCGGTCTGTAGAGAGGTCGGGACGCTGAAGACTCTTTTGGATCAACGCACGAAGGCACTGTTAAAATTGGAGAACGAGTGGACAAAGTATGTGGGAAATCCTAGTGTTGTCGAATCCTACGATCCCTCGGAGAACGTGATCCCGCAATCAAGCGATGCAGAGCCATCCTTGTTAGAGAGTCAGCCCCCCAGGTTTGTAGTCCCACATCGCAAACGTCCAACACTTCGTCCTGGATGGTTTTCTGCCAAAGTTGATGCTCTGGAGTACCTTGAAAGTAAGTTCAAAGAAGCAGATGAAAAGGTGAAGAAGTGGCGACGAATTGGGAAAACCAAAGCTACTCATGTTGCCTTTGTCACATTCGAGAAGATGTCCAGTGCAGTAAGATCATTGACTGTTACCGCGGTCGTTGTGCTAATTGTTTCTCCATCCAGCAAATTGCAGTGCAGACGGCGCACTCACCTCATCCATCCGAGACAAGGACTCGCCCAGCTCCGGAACCACGGGATATTGTTTGGTCGAATATCGAACATACTCCAGGATCACTGCTCTGCAGAGAGCTCTTGGCACTTGGAGCTGTCGGACTGTTGATGTTCTTCTGGATATTCCCTATCACTGCTCTTGCCAGTTTGCTCAGTTACAAGGAAATAAAGAAAGCGATGCCCGCGTTGGGAAGATTAATCGATAGCAACGACGAAATTCGAGTGATTGTACAAAACTCACTTCCGTCTGTTGCCATGATCACGCTCAATGCCCTGTTGCCATTCATTCTGGAAGGTGAGGTCGGAAGAGAGGTGCATACATGTGTTTATTGAATTCATATCCCCTAGGTTTGACGTATGTTCAAGGTTATAGGGCTCGCAGTTTGATCGAGTACTCAGTGCTGCGAAAGTGTGTGCTACTAGCTTCATGCGGGAACTAATCAAGCTCACATCAAATCAGATATTTCCTCTTCTTGCTCATCAACGTGGTGTTCATTTTCCTCGTGGCTAGCACTTATTGGCAGCTTGCGAGAGATTTGGCTAATTCACCTGCCAAAATTCCCGAGAAGCTGGCTCAAGCATTGCAACAAGGACGCGCCAAGTGAGTTGCATATAATGGAATCGGAGCTGTTTCCGCGACTCATGGGTTCCCAGGCACTTCTTCCTGTCCTATGTCGTTCTTCAAGGTTGTTATGCTCTCTCGTAGTCGTACAGTTAGCTGATTGTAATTAGGTTTTGGCATTATGCCCTTGCAATTGCTCAACCTTGGTGTGTTGATCCCGCGTATAATCTTTCGGATTTTTTGGACACGGACTCCCCGAGGTAAGCACGTCTCTCACTCCTTTGTACTGTAATCTTAATATTAGATAGAATTTGCGGAACTAAACGCGCCTCCGATGGTAAATTATGGCGCCGTATACCCCCAGGCGATCCTTATATTTGTCATCACTATTCTATATAGCGTTGTACAACCGCTGATTGTCATCTTTGGTGCTATCTACTTCGGGGTAGCATATATCGTCTACAAGTACAAGCTTTTGTTCGGTAAGTCAATACATTTCGTTTCAACTGGCACCATCTAACACTGTGGCGTTTGCAGTCTTTTATAAACCCTACGAATCGCGTGGCCAAGCTTGGCCACTGACTTTTGTGCGGCTGATCTGGGGAATCTTCATCTTCCAAGTCTTCATGATTGGCATCCTCACCCTACGGCAGTGCTACATCATGTCCTCTCTCCTTGTACCGCTCGTTCTGGCGACTGTTGCATGGTCCTGGTATATTCATAAGGTCTTCCGACCACTGAGTAACGCAGTATGTCTAAGTTCTGTATGCGAGGTAGAGAGGGGAGAAGAAGCCGAGGATATTGTGAGATTGAGGGAAGGCCATCCAGTGTCCTGGTCCCAGAGGTACGGTGGAAACGCTTTGTTTCGTTTGGGTACTGATATGTCCTCATAGCAACCTGAGCCGCAGGAGGTACACGCAGAATGATGAGACATTGTACGTTGCCCCCGACGATGAAAGGACTGACTACGTAAGAGGTCCCTCTTCCGATGACACGTCTTCTGACTCTGGATGTAGTCACAACCGCCAATGGCAAACTGGTACAACGGCGTTCTAAAGTAAGTCGTTCTTGGTCCTAGCCTGGTGACTTGCGTTGAACCGAGGTTTCAGCACCGGCAAACGACGCTATGGACATCCTGCGTTTACCGGTGTTCTTCCAGAGCCATGGCTACCATTGAAGAAGGGACAGACGCTTGTGAACGGGTATCGCAATGGACTAATGAGGATTCCTCTTCATTCGACCCATGGGATTGTGCTTAGTCTTCGCAACCGATACAGCATGCTGCGAAAGAAAGTCGCACGACGCTCACGAACCACTGCGAATGGCGACGATGACGAAGCAGCTAGTCCATCCGGGGTTCATCAACTCATTCCTGATGCGCACGGATCAAACCCGTGGGCAGAAACTGACGCGGGCCCGTCGCACACGCGGCAGTACATTCATCATCGTCTTAGCTTTGACCCTGGGTCTGGTGTGATCATGCTACCCGAAGGGGACGACTGGCTCGTTGACGATGACGGTGACGATGACGACTCGTCTGACGAGGGTAACCTGACATCACCGTCGGGAGAGGTGGCGAGTACTACATCACAGGAAGATAATGCCCACCCCCCGTCTTCTGCGCCTCCATCCCCGAAGCGGCGTCATGGCACGTATTACCATCATCCCGAGCGTCGCAGGCTGACCATTCCTGGGGCGTTTTCTCCACAATCCTAGACGTTCTTTTTAGTTCACTCTTGCGTAGGATACCCATTGTTCAGCATACTAGTGTGGTTCTGATATTCTTCTATAAAGTTTGATTGACAACAGTGGGATTGATCGCACTGTCATGCAATTCTAGGCATTCTTGTACCATATACTAGCTCTGAATTGTATCTTTGACTTTTGCGCACTACGATCACTTAATGAACCACGCGGTACTAGTAGAGAAGAGCGATTAACATGCGTGTCAACATACGTTAGACCCTTACACCATGTCACTTGTCAAGATCCTCCATTCACGCATACATATCTCCATGGTTTCTTAGTGTTCCCAGCCATGCACATACTGACCAATCACTCCATGTCAGGGTGCTCAGACGTGTGACAATGTGTTCCGGAATTGTGGAGCATCACATCACCAGCCTCATGACAATCCGCAACAATTCCTAATTAAGATTAAACAAATAATGGTATATGGATGACGGATCAGGAGATTTTATCTGCTGCGTATACTACCGAATTGCATACTTCCCCTGTCCCGCAAAAAGCACGAGGAAATTTACTCGATGGAGACCCACTCCCTACCATCGCGCTGCTTGTTGTGAATCGAAGCATGTGAGGGTACACCGTTGATACGGTGATATGCATTGAGATTTTTGTGCAAGGTCAATTGGAAGACCGAAGCCGACCCCTGACGCGAGATAATAGTCGAATAGGCGAGGAAGAATACCCAGATACGGTACCACCTGCATATGCGGATATCAGGATTATTTGGTACATTGATGGGTTGATGAAACAACTGACCGTTCGCCATACTTCTCAACAACCTTGGCCTTATTGCTGACCCAATTTAGGTACCATCTCCAAATAGTGGCAGAATAGTGGACTCCAAGGACGTCAATATTCTTCACTTCGAAACCAGCAGCCTCGACCTGGTTAACTACCCAACCAAGAGAGCAGGAGGCATCTGCGCCAGGGAAGACGTACTTGTTCATGAAGAGGCCCCTGTCGAGTAGGTGGTGAGATTGTGTCTCATGAATGAAAACTAATCCTGCACTCACCAAATGAGATCCTCGTACTGCCACGAAGGCCGAATACCAGCAACTTGGAAGACGAAAATACCATCATCATCCAATAACTCGTACATCTGCCTCAGGAAAGCACCGTAACGTCTGATCCCCACATGCTCGGCCATTTCCAAGCTAACAATCTTGGTGAAATGACCAGGCCCACCAGGGATTTCACGGTAATCCATGCACAAGATCCTTGCCTTGTCGGGAGTAACACCGTTCTGCTTAATCCGTTCATTACCAAATTTGGTCTGATTCTTTCCAAGAGTGATACCGGTGACATCGCAATCGTAGTTTTTCGCAGCGAACGCAGCCAGCGTGCCCCAACCACAGCCGACATCAAGCAAGCGGTCATTGGGTTGAAGATTGAGCTTGGAACAAACGAGGGCCAGTTTGTTGTCCTGGAGCTGTTCCAGAGTCTCCGATTCGTCCAAATTAGTGACGACACCAGAAGTGTATACCATTCGAGGCCCGAGGAACCTAGGCAGAATCGCTCAATTAACGAATGACAAAAATATCCAGGCGGACACACCATTCATAGAAATCGTCACCTCTGTCGTAGTGGCCACGAACTTGCTCCTCGTCTTGGCTCTGAGAGTGAACGATGACTTCAGGAAGGAGATTCATGAAGACGTATTTGAACAGCTCCGGGGTGAAGACCATCTTTGCCCAGTCGTGTCTCTGTTCCATGATGTCGAGCACGTCGCCTACAGAGGATGAGTGAATCATCAGGACAGGGTAGACATCGAGGCACACCGTTAAAATCAATCTTGCCCTCAAAGTACGCGTCGTGGAACACCTGCATAGGGATTCTTTCCTTGCCATGATACAATGCCTTGAGCTCCGGATCGTTGATGGTGATGTACTCCTCAATGTCCTTTGAAGGAAGAATGACCTTTTGGTTCTTTCGCTTGCCGTACATGGAGGCAAGTGTCCAGTACGCGACAGTAACAGGAATACCGAGGACAACAACAAGGAAAATGTACGTCTTCAGTCCGCCACGACTGACGAAGGGAGTGACGCGTTTCAAGAGGTAAGGAACACCAAGGACGAGAATGGCAAGGTGCACATTAGAAAAGTAGCCATTGCCCTCAGCGAGACCGACAAGAGGCGCGTTTTTGATGGCAGGTGTGCTAGTGACACGCACCGGAGAGAAAGACATGACGACAGATGCAAAACGAGGGACACGACGCTGGGAAGAGAAAAAGTGGATGAACAAAGGTTGAAGAAAACACGACGGGCCTACTTTATGTCTTTTTTATGCAGTTTGTTCGAAGCGGCATTTGGCAATATTTGGCTCAATTCCTGCCACACGCTCACATCGAGCCCCGTCGACACCGTCGGTGACAACATTCTTCTCGTCGTTCTCTACGTCTCTCAACCATAGCCGTGCGATGTCCAACTACTACTCACGTTCTCCCCCACCCCTCCAACATCCCGTACCTACTCACCCCGCGTTTATCCCAGAACCCCCATCGACACCCGGACCCGGCCCCGCTTCTCCGCAGGGCTACCAGAGATACCAACAACAGCCTGCCCCGCATCATGTTCCAGACTTCGCTGCATGGGGTATGGATGATACGACTGCCCAATTCGGTATGCAGCTCGGTCAGAGCGCGGTGGCTGCTGGACAGGAATATGTGCAGAAGAACGTCAGTCAGTTTCTACTATCTCAGATACCCCACTGATCTCTTTCTAGTTTGGCGGATTGATCCCTCTATCACTTTTAAAACACCATTTTAATGTTTCCAACTCATATGTCATAAAAAAGCTGCAGCTCGTCGTGTTCCCTTGGAGGCATAGACCTTGGTCACGAAAAATACGCCGTCTCGAGACGGGGCAAACCGAGTGGCAATCACCCAGAGATGATATAAACTGTCCAGACCTTTACATCCCAGGTATGTCCTTTTTTCTTCGTGCTCCGCACTTCTTATTCATTTCCGCAGTAATGGCTCTCGTCACTTATATCCTCGTAGCAGCCCTTCAGACTGGCCTTCAGGAACGCTTTCACCCACAAATTTTGGGCGCATCCGCATCGCGTGCCCTTGTCGTAGTCTTACTCGACTTCCTCTTTGTAAAAGGTGGATGCTACTTGCTCAATGTGCAGGGCCCAGGGCAGGTCATAGACCTTATAGCCTACGGAGGTTATAAGTTCGTTGGGTAGGTAACCACCTATTTCCCAAACTTCTTGTTTTTCAGAATTAACAGGGTTATTTTGACCTTACTCACGGGATTAATAAACCCGGGGATGACGATATACTCCATAGTCTTCCTCTATGCATTTGCAGCCAATGCATTCTTCTTGGTGAGTCCTCCGCTGTCATTCTGATGTTTTTGATGCCCTGACCTACCCTCGTTAGCTCCGCTCCCTTCGCTCCGTCGTCCTTCCTGATCTATCAAGTACGACAACACCCGTAACAGTGTCCCATGCTCAGCGTAAACGACGCATTGCCTTCCTCTTCTTCGAAGCGGTCATACAAGTGGTGTATATGACCATCTTAGTGAGGGTATAGTAGGATAGGATCTTTGGACGGTGCCGCCTACTGTCCAAGTCATTGTCCCCCCGTCTTACCTTTCATAATAGACCGTCACCCCTGACACCACTGTTACATTAGCATCGACTGCAAGCAGAGTAGACAGCCTCAGTTGAAGTGCGAGTCGCCTTGTCCTCTTGTGAAATGATTCAGATCTCCTCGCAGACTCCATCTGAGTGCTATGCATGCGTAGCAGGAACAGATATTTTCAGGGGAGAGGAGGTACGACCTAGCAACCGCCGCCATCTGCCAGGTAACCACAGTAAGCTTTTCCAAGTGCGGATTGCTAGGTCATGTTAACATCTGTTGACAACACCAACAACGCACCATCATATATCTACGCACGATCCGGTGCTACGTGTACGTGGACTCAAACTGGTTTTAGTCAGAGGACGGTTGCCCCACCGCGCATTTGCGAAGGAGATGTGACACATCCGCCGACCGGTAAAATGATGGATGTACAGCCTAAACCAACGGATGCGTTTGTCAATAAATGAGACAGCACCTCCACAGGGACATTAAAGACAGAGGTCGAGTCTTGGGCCAAGAACGCGATGACTGATGACCAAGGTTTCTAGTTTGAATCCTGTGAAAGACGGATGTGAACCCCATTTAGCAACCAGTGGTCCTAAGCATGCCGAGGCCCAATATCATAAATGCAGTCGATAATTCTGATGTCTTCATTCGATCAAGTGTTCAGGCCAATTTAACGGTAATGAAATAGGGAGAAAGGGCATTCAGTCCAGGCACACCCCTGTACAAGGAAACAAGCAAAGCTGCGTGTTCCCTGCCATGCGTACGGGGAATTACTAATTCACAAGCTGGGACTAGTAACAAGACCAGATCAAATCGTGCAAAAGTATTATTGGTTATATAATCTACTATACAATAGGAGC
This sequence comes from Singerocomus rubriflavus, assembly GCA_038088835.1. Classification (NCBI taxonomy): domain Eukaryota; kingdom Fungi; phylum Basidiomycota; class Agaricomycetes; order Boletales; family Boletaceae; genus Singerocomus; species Singerocomus rubriflavus. The sequence continues at coordinate 23,174 of JBBPJS010000032.1, forward strand.
TGGAGTGGATGTAGGCGAACGAATAAGTGTATTACTCTGCAGACCCGGATTCAGGCCACTGCATCGACAACCGCACCCCGTCCCGCAGGTATCAGACTGCTGGTCCTTCCAACATTTAACGTGAGTTATATGCAAACACTGGCCACAGCTCCGTGCGAGACCTGTGATTAAGGCTATTAGAGGATGACCTCAATCGAGGATTTTCGCGCTGAGGACTCGCCTTTCACCGGGAGTCTGCACACCGAACAGCGTGGGTTCTTCTGGTGATTACCGCAAATTGAACAAGCATCGTCATCAGATGACCGGCCATGACCACAATGCACACATGCCGGTTGAACATCTGTGTAGATGTTAGCGTTTTTCGAGAGTTCATAAGAATGACAAGCACCAAATTTCATGTCCAGATTTTGAGGCGGTGTCCTGATGAAGGACGACATTTTGACTGTGTTCAACAACTCAAGACGTTTATTTAACAATTGCCAACTGAATAGCATGTCTGCGTATGCTAGTATGTGGCACGCCAATTGTGAGAGTAGTTCAGGGGTTAACCTTGCTCTACCGGTGCATTCAGTAAACCTGAAAAAAACACCACGAAGTGGAGCCATACGCTTGGGCGTGTTGCTGAGAATCATCCTCGAAGACAATCAACCTCTTTTCTTGTATAGCTTGCTTCGTATTGGGAGCTTGCGAACGTTCCGGACGTTTGCCATAACTCGCGGACGAGAAAGAAGACTGTCGATTGAGCGGTGAAATCATCTGCGTCTCGGACCAAGACTTGGATATAGGTGTTGCAGTAGATACTTGGTCTCTACGGCGCAAATGCTGCGGGGAATCGATGTTCGGTAAACGGAGAATGGTTTCACGTTGGGGAATGGGAACGGTGATTATACCAGGCAAGTTATCAAGTGGTGTTGAGATTGATTCCTGGACACCGGACATGAATTGACGGACGCTTCCGCTATTAAAAAGACTCGACCAAGATCCTCGGGAGGAATTAGATGTAGAGATAGAAGAACCAACGACATAGTTAGTGGTGGTTGGAGACGTGGAAGGAAGTCGTGGCCATGCAGGGGACACGATGGCAGCTCGTGGATCCTTGGACTTCGATAGGCTAAAGTAGTCGAACTCGTTCTTCGGGACAATTGGAGAAGCTTCTTTGGTGGATGGTGTATGAGTAGCAGCTGATATTCAGGGATTGAAAACACCAGATGGAAGCTGAGAATTGAGCATGCTCACCCTGCTCCACTAATGAGGTGTAGGCTTTGAGAAGAACCACAGCGAACATAGCCAGCATTTGTACATCGTGAGTCCCACAGAATTCTCTGTGCCTACGTAACCCAATGAATCACGTCCTCCTAGAAACTCGAAACCTACCAACATTTGAACCACAACCCGGTGAGCAACCAGGCCAAAGGTATTCTGCATCGTCGCATGAGCAGGGAACAGACTCTGGAGTGTTCTGAACATTCTCTCATGCGAAAATTGACCATATTCTCTGGCAACGTTCGCGTTAAAACGACATAGATCCTCAAGTGTACCTGCTTGGAAGATATACGCCGTGGCGACCTTTCGCCGTGCAAACGAAATATCGGTTGACAATTTGATAAACACAGTACTTCGCCGTGTGGGAATCACGGAAACGTTGTTACCCTGGTCGTTTGTGACAGCATTATCCTTTGTCTCGAAAGCAAAGTTCCACTTTGTTCTTTGTTGGGAAAAAGTGAGAAGATTAGTCATGATGCGCAGCGTATGTTCGCTATCCCCCGGTCGTCGAGCGTCGATTTCTTGGCGCTGGTCTGTGGCAGCTAGTCCAAGACGGCGGACAGCATCAGACAGCAATGCAGGAGATTGGAATAATCGCGATGAGTGTGGTGAGCGTGAAGTAGCAGCTGGGGAGCTCGAAATTTCACTTCCCCCGTTGAATTGATGGGGACGGACTATTCGAGGCGGTGCTCTGAAGAAACATATCAATTCCTCTGTTTAAGGAGCGTTTTGTGATCACGTATCAATAATGAAGGTGAAGGTCATACCGTTTGGGCCAAAAATACCCTGTGAAGTTCTTGGCTCAGCGAGATTCTTGTTGTTTCTCAATAGTGAGACTGTAAAATCCCTGGATCTTCTGGCGACCGGGCCTCCATCTTCTTCTGAAGATGACTCTGACCTCATGTCCATTGGAATGCCTACTTGTTCGTTTTCATCCCCAAACAACAAAAATCTAAGGCATGCTTCAAGGCACGGTCGACGACGTTCTCTGATGGTTTTGAGCCGCCGAAGCATGAAGGCTCGATTTTGCATCGATATCAGTGGACTACGTTCGAGGTCGATTTCTGGTGTGCCTTCGGGATGGAGAGCATGAGGGTAACTTTTTGGAAATCGGAAGGAGATACGAATGAAGACAGACGAAGACTCTCCCCAGGGACCATGCAGACCCAGTGTACAAGTCCGCTTTTTTGTGAGTTCATGCTAAAAAGAATGAGAAGGGTGACACATGAGACTAATCAACCCACTTTCTCAAGCCGGATCTTGGAAGTGGAAAGCCTCGTAAGCACCGACGTAATCCTAGTATTCGTCAGCACTGATTCGCGCATTACAAGCAGGGAAGCGATTCTTACTCGTCGGGCAAAGTTTGAGCACCCTCCAGCTCTTTTCCTTCTCTCAGTCGACTCTCACTTCTCTTCTTCTTGTGCCCCTGACCCACCGCAGCCTCGCTACCCCTTCTTTGAGAAGCTCTCGACCTTGACCCACTGCTCACCCCGCTATCTCTTCCAGAGCTTTCATCTCTTCTCCCGCCAACTCGGACGCTTGCTAACCATGTGAACGCGTCCATACCCACTCTAGCACCCTTCCCGCCGCCTGCATGACCTCTTGACATCGTCATTGTTGTGCTCGGGATTGGGACAGTTCGTTTGTCTGATTGTAGTTGATTTGGAGTTTGGTTGTGGTTCTCATTTAGGTCGTCTCGTATGCGGGCTGGAAAATTCTCATTAATAACTTGGGGGTAACGAGAGTGCATTTGGTGCTGAGCTACGGATGGTCCTGGGTCGAACAACAGCACTCCTTTGCCTCTTGCAGCACTCCCATGATGAGGTTGTAGTACAGGATTCGCAGGTTTCTTTATACCGGACATGGGTCCCGGTCCGGCGCGCACCTCTCCTAATATACTTCGCGAACCAACCGGGGCAGATAAAGCCGGGACTGAATCTGATCCTTCTGGGGCGTGTCGGAATGACCTGTGTGATCTTAATATGTCGGTAAAGAGGCGTGGTTGGGTGGGTCCTTTCGATGCTGAAAGGATATATCCCGTTTTCTAGTTCGAAGTCCAGTAAGCACTGACCTAGGCAGGATAGAACATGTACTTGCCTCTGCAGTTTCTGGATCCAAGGGCCAAAATCTCAAAGTCCGATCTTTGGACCATGTTATTAGCTGAAATTCCGCTCCGTCTGCAAGAAGCGTAAGCAATCGTCGTCGTCGCAAGCCCGGGTGACACCACCAGAAGGTAGGCGCATACGCACCGAGGCCTCCCTTTCTCCAGACAAATTCTTTGACTACGTCTGTGTGTCCCTCGAATACTTCTACCGGCACCGTGTCGTCGCCAGTCACCCACATTTCAAGAGCTGTTTCACCTCTTTGGGGTAAGCTCAATATACCTCTTCCAAATGGTAAATTGCGTGCCCTCCATACAGGATAGCGCGTTGTAATCATTGTCAGAGGTTGAGCCAGTTGTTTAGAGCTTTTTTGAAAGAGGTACTCAGTTTGAGAAAAGTCTGGGGACAAATTGTCCTGTACGTCCCATACTTTGATTGTTTTGTCCAGAGAGCAAGTGACGATATCGTATGCTCGAGTGTGTGCCCAGTCGATACCATATATCTTGGCATTATGGGCACGAATGCGAGCGGTAGGAAGGGATCCTTTCTGTGTGTCCAGTGTCAAGGATGAAAAGGGAATAGAGTCTATGGACTAACTCGACGGTCCCAAATGAGGACCTCATCCATGTGGGACGAAGCAAGCACATTCGGGTCCTGGCGATTCCACTTGACTTGGGTGCCCCCAGCTGAAACAAGATTAGGAAAAGTGGATGACTGTGCACTGAATTTCTTACAGTTAAAAGCACAAAGTCCTGAGGAATGTGAGCGAGTGACCGGGGTACTGCGGTTGTTGCTTACCCATCACTGGCTTGCGCGGTTCTCGAAGATCCCAAGACCATAACCATGAGTCAATCCCAACGCTAGATACAGTGTCTGGCTCAGAGGTGTGCCAGTTGATGTCCGTTATCGCACGGTAATGGGAATGTAAGATATGCTCGATGGAACTCTTCCCCACCGTCATGAGGTTCCATATAAGACTAGGGTCTGGTTGAGCAGGCGAGTAATACAGACAGCCAGAACATACAGTTTCTCTGAAGAGGTGGAGACAATATACTCTGCCCGAGCTCGATGAGGATTCCACTGAACGTCCGCTACATCCCAAGTGCCACCTTGCGGCAGAAACCTCGGGATTTCGAGGGGTGCTTCAAGGTCGATGATAAACAGCCCACGTCGGCTGGTAATTCCATAGTCAGGAAGGGGAATGACCCGAACGAATGTCGTTTGCTTACGCTGCCAGGACGATATCGCGGCTAGTTGGGCTAATGCTCATCTATATGTCTAGGTTAGACAAAGATCACTAAGAGTCGGCATGTTGAGCGACCAACGTTGCCAACAGCATCTCCAACGAGGTCTTTCATGTCTATTTGTAGGCTCCTTCTAAAGTTACCCCCGTCCTCCGGGGAAGTGGAAGGCTGTGACGGTTGGCTTGTTGAGGCGGTGAAATTGAGAGTCGGGACATCACGATAGGACGGATTGACACCAGCAGAGATGCTGTCGTGTGGCACATCGTAGAGTGGTGGTGCCCACGAGGGCCTGCGAGCAGAAAGCAGACTGAGGCTCGAGGGAATCGGTCCATCGCGGTCACGTTCGTTGGAAGTATCATAGGCGATTCGAATGCGAGCGGAAGATGGAGGTGCATTCAAGGGTCGTGTCTGTGACTTGGGAGATGAGCGCGACATGCCCAGTGATGCCCTAAGTGGTCGATATTTATTTATTTATCTCTATTACTCTAAATATTTCATTTTCCTTCTACATTCATCGATCTTGTAAGTCCTGGCGTGGCGAGTCATATTCTTTTGCTCTCCCATCATCGTGAAGAGCACCCGCTGCCGCGTCCGGCGTATTGGGACTATGGTTTCTTCACTCCCTTCACTACCACACGTACCCGGAACCGACCCCTCCTCCTGCATATTAGATGCCTTCCGGACAGCCATCGCGAAACGCATATCCGATCGGTTACCCCCGCTCACGATAGAACAAGCCTACTCGGGAGTGGATTACGGAAAGAAGGGTGTTGACTTTACAGTCGCCCTTCCCCGATTTCGACTCCCTGGAAAACCCGACGAACTGGCAAAGAGAGTTCTCGAGGATGTGCGTTTGCCTCTGTTCGCTAATTAGGGTTTCTTTCAAATTTACTGTTCCTGCAATCTGATTCCCAGTGTGCTGACAGGGTTTTTTCGTAGTTTCAGTCCGATGACTTCATTGCGTCAATAACACATGACAAACAATTCCTTCACTTCCAACTAAACAGCTCGAGTCTCATCCACGAAGTCCTCCATCAGATCCATACCCTCACGTACGATAGCCCCTCTGGAAAACCGTCATATGGCACCAACACCATCGGTGCAGGGAAGAAGCTCATCATCGAGTACTCGTCTCCCAACATTGCAAAGTCATTCCACGTTGGACACCTTCGGAGTACTATTATTGGCGCTTTCTTGGCAAACTTGTACAAGTCATGCGGCTGGGAAGTCGTATCAGTAAACTATCTCGGAGATTGGGGTACACAGGTATCGACTTCCTTCCTTTCGGTGATGTCAGTGTTGATATGCAACACGCTGGCAGTTTGGCATGATAGCCTCTGGATTTGAAAAGTATGGTTCCAAAGAACAGTTGTCCAAAGACGCAATTAAACACTTGTATGACGTCTATGTCAAAGTGAGCAAGGAAGCCAAGACAGACCCCGATGTCAAAGTGGAGGCTGCGCGAGCGTTCAAACGGATGGAAGATGGTGACGAGAGTGTCCTTGCCAACTGGCGAGAATGGCGAGAGTTGAGCATCGTGAAATACATTGAGGAGTACGACCGCTTGAACGTTTCCTTCGATCGATACATGGGAGAGAGCCAAGTCGGAAAGGAGTGGATGGACAGAGCAATTGAGCGTCTCGACGAACTCGGTCTGATAAGCGACGCAAATGGAGCTAAACTCATCGATCTGGAGAAGTGGAAGCTGGGCAAGGCCATCCTTAGAAAAGCGGGTAAGTACCCAGTTACTCCGGAAAGAAATGATTTGACGGCAAGTTTTTTAGACGGAACCTCCATCTATCTCACTCGCGACATTGCGGGTGCGATCGAACGATGGGAAAAGTACCAGTTCAACAAGATGATTTATGTCGTTGCTTCCGAACAAGACTTACATCTGGCTCAGCTTTTCCAGATACTAAAGCTAATGGACTTCCCGTGGGCTGATCGCCTCGAACATGTCAACTATGGTATGGTGCTTGGTATGAGCACCCGGAAAGGCACCGCGGTCTTCTTAGACCAGATAATCAAGGAGGCGGCGTCCGTGATGCATGAACAGATGAGACGGAATGAAGAAAAATATAGTTCTATAGAAGATCCGGAGTACGTCAGTCGAGAAGTCGGTATTACTGGCATCAAGATCCAAGATATGACCGCCAAACGGTATGTTTCCGGATAACGGACAACTACACACTGACCGACATTCCCTCGGCAGCATCAATAATTATACCTTCAATTGGGATCGCATGTTGTCCTTTGAGGGCGATACTGGTCCCTACTTACAATATGCTCACGTCCGGCTGACATCCATGGAGCGCAAAAATCCGGAGCTCCTTCCCCTTCCCCCACCATCCCAAATCGATGCATCATCGCTTGCCAAATCTGGTCATGCCAGAAACATTGCAATCTTGCTCGGTTCATATCCAGATGTCGTCAAGACTGCGCTCAAAACACACGAACCGAGCGGCGTTGTCACGTTCGCGTTTCGTCTCGCACACGCGATCTCGAGTGCTTGGGAGACCCTCGTAGTGAAAGGTGAACAGGATCCAGAAAAGGCGAAGGCAAAGCTTTGGTTGTATATATGTGCACGAGATGTGTTAGGAGCTGCGATGCGGTTGCTGAGCATACGGCCTCTAGAGAGGATGTAGACCATAGATACGAGGACGTAATTTCAAGGAGTCAAGGGGAACGCGGGAATAAATGTGTTAATTATACCTGCCATAGATGGTGTTCTCGCCCGTAGTACTACTTCCTAGTGCTCCACCGGCAAATACGTTACAAGTGCCACAAGTCAAATGCAGACCGATAATTCAGGTGCTCTTGAGCTCACGTCTCTCCAGGACCGTCTAATCTCGACGCAGAATACAAGGAGGCGTTCGCACTCTTTGACAAAAAAGGCACGGGTGCCGTCCCGAGGGAGACCCTGGGCGATCTCCTCCGCGCGCTGGGCCAGAACCCAACGCAGGCCGAAGTCGCCGATATCGTCGCTTCTGCGCCGCGAGAAGTAGACTACAAGACGTTCTTGACGATCCTCAATCGGCCTGATGGTTTCAAGCCCGCAGGATCACCAGGTAGGTCTTTGTGTGAGGGATCAGCGAACAATTTGGCTCACAAATGGCGCAGAGGAGTTCATTCGCGGATTCCAGGTGTTTGATAAGGAGGGAAACGGCTTCATTGGTGCTGGGGAGCTGCGATATGTACTAACTCAGCTTGGAGAGAAGATGACGGACGAGGAGGTGGATGAATTGCTCAAGGGAGTGCAGATCGGAAGGTACGTCACGATGTTGTCCAATTGACTTTTTTGTGACATTCCTTGCAGTGATGGAAACATCAACTATGAGTCCTTCGTTCGCACAATCCTCAGCCAATAGTGCATGTCTCCGATGTCATCGATTCACTCAGCGATTAGAACTACGGGTGGTGTTATGCATGCCTATTGACGGTGTCGAATTGTGTTGAATTATTCGCCAAATGTATCTATGCCCGTTGAGGGCCTAAAGACGATGACCACATAAGATAATACAAGTACATTCAACGTAGTGGTAGCGATCATGTGCAGAAGAGAACCAGTAATACAACTCAGATCACGTCTTGCCACCAGGCGATAAGCCAGGGGTCTTGCAGGACGAACGTGGAATGGTGGTCGACATAGCCATCAAGCAGCCACCCTGAACTCGAGCACTGCAGACTCGGCAAGATCATATACATTCTCCAACCGCAGACCAGCTGCAGCACTGTAAATTTTATATTTCAGCAATGCCGAACCAAATACGAAAACCCCACGAAAAAGTGAGGCTTATGACTCACCCCAAAGCAATCGAATCATCTAGCGTCCTCTCCTTCGCGTTATGTATAAACCACATATTCATGTCTTGTTGATACATCCGGTTGCTTCCGTTGCCAAAGTTGGGCAACATTGGTTCAGGCGCAACATCTGCACCAAATGATTTTGCGTTGGGGTCGCGGCTAGCAGGGGTCAAGACATAATCGTCTATTTGCGGCCAAGAAAATTGGATATGTCAAGGTGAGAAAGCAATCGAAAGCAGGAACATACGAATCAGCAACCGACTATGAGGAGCCATGGCATTTCTCATGTTCCGCATGATAATTGCAGCTTCAGCATCAGGCCAGTCGTGGATGATGTTACGGAGCTAAATGAAGGTCGAAACCGTAGTTCGTCAGAGACAACGGCGGTCCTAGGAAGTC